>UZAN01041447.1:5365-41836 GCA_900618425.1 Echinostoma caproni | reverse complement strand
CGATGATTCTGGTCATTTATTATGGTTCCGTTCAGCATCTGGCCATGGCGACGTTGGTCTCCCTACCTGACGCACTACTGGTCGATAACGGCTCCAGGTCATCACTAGCTACGCGGTAGAGCAAACTGAGGGCAAACGCCTACTACCCATACGATCGCCACGACTGCCAACATCATATGACCACTGTCTACGTGTGCGTTCACCGTTCTGGCTAAGGACACTGAGGTCCAGGTCAAAGGTCAAATCTGAGAGGTTACCAACCAATGATTCAGCTGGGATGGACAGCTTCAATGTTATATGCTGTGTTTGGTCAATGAAACCGCAGGCGACTGACCAAATGAGGTTCGCGTGTTANGTTAAACGATGGGGTCAGGTCTACCGGGAGACCGGTTAGCTAGATGGTTTGCATTAAATGTATGAATTTGTTTGCGAAGATCAGCCAGCTTTTTTTACCTGAAAGACATCGAGTATACTCTGCAGCCGATTATCATTAAGATAACAAGATGATTGCATGAACATAGCATATTTGTCAGTGAATCCACGATCGCCGTTGAATATGTATACTTTCGAGTAATTCAGATTATTTTTTCGTTTTTACTTCTTTTTACTGAATAAACAATGGTACAATTTTCAAAGTCAGAGTTTTATTATGGGAATTACCCACAAACTCATGTTTCTCTTGTTCCGATAGGATAGTTACACAATTGCATCGTTTCAAGGCGGAAAAAATTACATACATTTCCAGGTAGGAGATTATAGAGAATCTGTGCTTCAATGAATTTGTGTTTGCTTTAATGGTGTAGGAATGTGAGGTGTACCAAGGTGTCATCGAATCTCGCTTTGAAAGATTCAATAGTTGGCGCACAAACGGCGTGAGATGGAAGGGTGTTCCAAGTATCGCATACTTTGCACAACACTGGTGCCGGCATTCCAGTCGACACTTTGGAATCATAATCGGTGTCCCTTAAGTGTACTTTGTTCGATAACATGAGCAGCTGCCGNGACATGGATGATTTGGGTTCTGTAGTATTTGATACATCAAAATCAAGTCTCTCCAACTCGGCGGTACTGAGCAGAATATAGCCCCAATGATTGTGGTCTCTCCTCATAGGTGAGGTAATGCAACCCCTTGACCATCTTGGCGGCCATCCTTTATAGACGCTCAAGCATCTTGCGATCGCGTTGCAACCATGGCCTCTAAGCTTGGATGGCGTACTCTGTGTACGGTCGAATTCACACTGATAGCAAACGTGGGAACAGTGCTGATTCAAACCGACCGAAGACTCGCCTAAGTAAGACTACATTCTTCACAGCAAGAAGGGGGAAGTGGCCAACCAGAAGGCTGTCATACTGATTGGATGAACTGAGGACTGTGAGTGAAGATTCGAGGGATAGTCAATTCAAATCGTTATCAATTGCCCCAGACTAATACTCACAAGTAACTGTGGGTCAAAGGCGCGATAGATGGTTCTCTAACACATCAGGACCAAATGATGTTAGGAGTGTATCTCTAACTTCCTCGAAAAAACGTGAGGTTCTGAACACTGGGCTGGTCCAGTGCACGGAAAAGTTTAGGATCAATCCCTGACTTTTCCGCACACTTTCGCTTTTGTGTTATCCAAACAAACAATAACTGCTCAGAAAGATCGAAAGGCTAGTGGCACCAACTACTTTCCTTTTCATCTCATTGTTTTACCACATCGAGGTCTTTTCTTTGGTCAGCGAGGGGTTGCTTTCACTTTCGGCACGCTTTCTTACACCTCGGTATCTTTTCTTTTGCTTCTGCAAATTTGCTCACAATAGAAACGTCGTACATTTCGTGAATTGTCTCGTTCTGTTTTGCACGAACGCTCGTTTTATGTAATGAAAACATTCGTTTTGAATTCGCAGGAGCCCCATGCAAACAGATTGATGACGTAGTCCTTTAGGTCCAATTCTAGCCGCTGTATTTTTAGGAATAATTGAACAAAATCTTGCCAATAATATCCCCCAGTCCACCTTGTACAGACGTTATGTGGACGATGTTTTTATTCTTACGGAGCGTAAACATTTTGAATCCCTCTGGAAACAATTTAACTCTGTTCATCCACATCTTGCCGTATCCCATGAAGAAACTAACGATTCTTTAGCATTTTTGGATATTAGAATTACGAGGCGCTTAGATGACACATTTCAGAGTTCTATCCATAGAAAAGCAATATGGAGTGGTCAGTATCTACAGTTCTGTAGTTTCTCACCCATGGTCTACAAACATAGACTAATAAAAACTCTGTTCCATTGAACCAGAGACATTCGTCCTTTTGGCACACTACGAGAAGAAGAACTCCTAAAGAAAACATTGGCACGAAACGGTTACTCCGAAAGATTGATTGATATCCATAGTAAGCAATCTCAAAAAAGTGACACATCCCTATCTGTTCCCCAGAAAGCCGTTTACATCTTCTATCTCTTAAGGGCGACAACCCTCTAAAAGATGTGCCCCAAAGTTAAAGTCTGCACTGAACCGCACAATCCCAGTCGCTCAACTTTGACTTATTGCCTCTACTCGTGGAATCGATTTGAACAAACTTGTACATAGTTCGCAATCCAGTTTTGTTTCACACATTGTGTACCAGCTCACCTACAGTTGAGGTGACGCATACATTGACAGAACCAAACATCAGTTATCACAGCGGATGACCGAACCCGTTACAAAGTGGCTGGTGAAGTCGATGACGCAACCCACATCCACTTCTATCTGCACATGTTCATTCACTAGGATTTACAAATCCAATGTGCTATAAACGTGCTTGTTTGTTTTACGTCAGCGATTTAGAAAATTAAATGAAATGTCAACATCTCATGACATGTCTTCTTTAGGTCTTGATGCAATATATTACTTACTAATTAGAATGGATACGCAAACAAAAGGGTCGAATAGAGTATCAGACCGTCTACAGCGGTGAGCGTCCGTGTCGAACAATTTGGAAAGCCAAATAGACCATTGTGCCTGGTTTGGTCTGTTGCGACTGGCTATAGTTCACGAGAATGAAAATCACGTGACTTATGTCTATAAGAGCACGTGGTGCATTCTTGTTGTCGAACCCCTCGCATCGGCCTTCAGTCACGTTGGCTCCATACCCCGCAGAAATCGCGCCAAACTTACATATATGCACAATGTTACACGGAAAGAAATTCTCGGAATTAGAGAATGGAGGAATGTCCGTGTTCTTAAACAAGGAACAGAGATTGAGACACGTCTTGCATGCAACGGTGCATTGTATGGAACGATCGATGTGCATCTGAAAGCAGATGCGTTGTCGCAAATTGGACACAATCGTAAGGATACCGAATAATTCGTCCAGTCCCCAATGCCATGCTCGAGATCGAAGTTGAAGTTCTGATCGTAGCCAGTGCGCTTGAAGTGAATATAAAAACGAACGTTTCCAATTGTGTCGTGGATGAAATGCCAAAAAAGGGAATCGTATGATGTTCTCACATCGCTGCATAAAGAACGACACATAAGGTGAGATGAAACCCTCTTAGCATGAACAAACAAGCAACAAAAAGTTCACTTTGAGAATCAAAAAGGTAACTTGGATAGATCACACACTTGAAATTATCACTGGCATGGTACCGTTTCGCTGAAAAAGTGATTTCTTGAAAAGCCAAGCCTAGCTATTATAATGGTGCTATTTTGAAGAAAATATTTCAATTTTATCTGTATATGACAAAACCATTTGTGTCTAAACTTAGCCTTCCTGTGAATGCTAAAAACATTCCTATCAATGCATCAGATGCCTTCAAACGAGGGAGCCTGGAATGCAGAGAAAAATGTTAATCTCACAGGGGTTCCAACTGTGGAAACTGCCTATGTCCATTGTTTCTGTTTGCTGGGTGATATGTGAAGAATAACTGGGTGAAGATCTGCTCAGTACGTTTCATTTTTTGAATGATTTGTGTGAAGACCGAATTCCAACCGCGACTCTATGCATAGTATTCTTCGGGACCTGTATCCCAACGCGAGAAATCAGAACACATAGGAAAGTGTGCTGATTGGAAAGGGACCAATGATTTAATGCATGATCGTGAGAATATATCAATCGATTAGACAATGGCCTAGAACTAGGTCAAGCTGGCTCACGAACGAAACAAGATTGGAAGGGTATTAGTCAGTGTCTGTCATGAGCAGCTGTATCACGTGATTGCAATGGGAACTGCAGGACCAACGTGTACGTAGCAATTTGGACAACTGATAACCCGTATTTAAAGCAATTATCAAAGAATGAATCTGTTCCCTCGCGTAGACTTCATTTTCACGAGCCAATGCAGCAAATAGCTCTACGACCTCAACTGAGAGATGATGGTGGATGATCATTTCTTATTGTCGCGTGAGAGAAATGGAGAATTTTGCTTGATCATACAGTCGTGTGAAGAGCAAATGAAGCATGAACTGAACATCTAATCAGATTGGAATGTTTCCAATCAAGTCATAACCCTGAAATCTAGTGCTAATATTTTCAAGGTGCCTGCATCAAGCTCGCAAAGGTGGGTTGTGCTATATCGTATATACAAAGATAAAAAAACGGTCAGGTCAGCTACCCGGTGACCGAGTGGGTTATATGTTTGTGTTCTACCTGTCAGGTGCATGGTTCGATCCCAGTCAGGCCGATGTATTCGCACTGTTGATGAGACCCAATCAAATGGAGTCATCTGTCCGGTGCCTAGCACTTTTTAAGTTCATGCCTAATTTGTTATTCACACAGTGAAATTCACCATAAGATTTCTCATCGTGTCAGTAGTCTAACTCGCCCCTGAGAATTATCACATCAGTTTGAAACGTATTTGGATTAATCGCAACAATGAGAAGGTGCCCGTGTTTTGTTGATGTTACTGGATCAGTGTGATATAGGCTAATGGACAGAACACTGCAACCTGAGTGGTCCATTTATTTCCCTCGGTGTTCTCGCATTATCCATCCCGGGAGAATCTAGACCGTGCGCAACCCTGTAAACCGAACACAGCTATCCATTAGCCAATACGCTCCCAATAACCGCTCGCACTGTTTCAATTGACTTTTGACTGGAGCCGTTGGGAAACGTATCGTGGTACACAACTCGGTGATAGACTGGTAGATACAACAGATCGTAGAACCGAGGGGAATTTTGGAATTAGGATCAACTAATGGAATGGCGAGGTAATTCAGATTACATTATAAGCTCTAGAAGCAGATTTCAGTAGAATGAACGAGTTGAAACACTATTGTTCTCATCTGTCGTACTATTGATTTAATTTGAGTTTTGCTATGAATGAACCTGTACATTGGCAGCTTTTATCCTGGGTCTCGGGACCGCAAAATTAAATTACGGCATACTATTGCAGGTTCAAATTCTGCAGTACGAGCAATATCCTGGGACTAGTCATCTAACTGAAGTTTTACACTTGATCGACAGCACTTTCGCATTCACTATCTTCTGTTTCATTCGGTCTATCCCGCGTCTACAAACTGATATTTGTCTTTGAACAGGCAAGTCAGAAGACAAGCACTGCGAGAGGCATTTCTTTCGTGTACTCTCATCAGGTGCCTAAAAAGAATATCCACATCTCGTTGCCATACAAAGGGAAGTTAACAATGCAGCTTATCACACAGCGTATCAAAAACGCGTTTCATTGAACCTACCACGCTGCCACATTAAGACTCCATCCGATCACACGGCGCCTCCCCCTCCCCCCATTCAAAGATCGTCGCCCAGTCGAGTCTACCTCATTGCATTTACGCCTTCTGTTGCAGCTGCAACGAAGCATACATTGGTAGAACTGACCGATCACTGCGGACTAGAATAGCTGAACACATCCCCAGGTATGTGCGTGATTCTATGACTCAGCCCACACCACAGACTCTAACCGCATCACGCAGACCAGGCTTCGGCCATTGCACGTCACTTGGTTGAAAGCGGCCACAGGGTAGACCTTGTGAACGCAATCTCGGTTTTGTTACGTCATCGAGACAAACACCGACCAAGGATGCTCGAGGCATTATCGATCGCTCACAACAAACTCACACTATCCCAGAGCGTATGACCTATACCCTTGGCCTTCCCTGGTTGTAACCAATCCCGTGCATCACACACTGTACACAATCACACACACACATGGTTAATACTAACTAGATTTCCTAATTCGCTTCATTTGTCTATCCTGTTCGGTGTTATACGTACGCGACCGATGAGAGTATACGAAAGGAATTCCTCTCGCAGTGTTCGTCTCCTGACTTACCTGTTCAAATTCATAACGGGATCCAAATATTTCAGTGATCTTTGTATGATAGCAATAGCCAGTAGCACTCGTTTACTTAAGCATAAACTGTGGGAGAAATGAAAACAGGGTCAAATTGTCTGATACTGTGAGTTCCGTGTTAACACCAACGATGACGGAGAACTAGTTTACTTGTTCTGACTCCAATCTGTTTCCACCCTCCTAACCCGCCGTTGCTCAACTTATCCAAACTGAATAACATGTAATGCACTTCACTCCTGTAGTGCTTCACATAACTGTGATCCGGATTTCTGAAGGATGAAGTTGCGGTATCTGAAATAGACAGGAATCAGGAATGAGGAATCACGGATCGCGAAACAGGAATCATAAGCGCCATCCAATCACACCCGTCTGGGTAAGCCTACCTTCGACGAGACGCAGGAAAAATGTCACAGAAGTAACGGTTAGTCCATTGGAATAAATCCGGGGGATTAAATATTATGCTCACAAATGTCACCGGCTAAGCAGATCTTAAACAGTTGCCTGTTTGTGCTCTCTTCATTACACATCTTTTGTTTGAATGGTACGGCTTCTGTTTGGTCTCCACTAATGGCCCGTGATTCGTTGTTCTGAAATTGTAACGCATAGCTCCTTGACTGATGTTATCTCGGAAGATCGAACCGCAACAGAATCGCATTTATATTTCCTATCCTGTTGTGCAATGTAAACTTTTCACGTAGGACTTTGAATAAAAGAAACCACACTGCACACCGTTTGTCCCACGAGTGAGATAGCAACCCCGGGAAAACACGCATGCAATTGTAAAACTACAATAAAGGCTTCAACTTGAAGTATCTGGAACTGAAATAGAACTTTTACTCTGTTAAGTGAATTGAGGCCTTCAGATCAACGGTCGGAAACCATGTATCGGGGAGACGTGCCCACTGAACCATATCCGAATTATCACAGTTTTCATCCATCCAAATTCAGCAAAAAGACATTACCCTAATTTGAAACTGCTTACTGGTTAGTCTCCGCGAAGAGGAAACTGAGTTTTAATAGTCCCCCTGTTGAGAAGCAAGTCGATTTCAACAACTGGAATTCCATATGGCAATGACACGTCTGCGAACATAACACACGTACTTAAGCAGTCAGAAGCAACAATTGGAACCAAAGCCCGCAATACGAATCGATCAAAGCTGACCAAACAAAAAGAATTTCTGCGGCAATACAGATTGGCTAAGCGTGAGATATCTAATAAGACTTTCTAGCCACTGAAACAAACAAATGAGGTTAGACAATAGCTGAAGATACACGGTCGACAAAAGGGCCTCTCATCGCTAGAGAGCTCATCATAGGACTAAATAATACTAAAACTATCAACTGCTATTTTTTTTCTAAGTTAAAATAACAAGATTTCCACATGGACACCAATGGTGAATTTTAACTGATCTGTTTTCACGCCACCTGGCTACTCAAGTATTGGAAATCAAATTTCGCTTCGATGATGTTCGAGAATGGTAATCGAGCTTGTTCAGTTCAGTTCAGTTTGTACAACCATTAACCATGCATAATCGTGCACCGGTTTCGGTTGCTGTCTTTTGGCGGCCCATTTAGATGAAGAATAGGAGAAGACAAGAAAGTTGAAAGTAGAGTCGAAAAGAAAATGGAGGATTTCAGTGGTCCAAGGTTGCAAAGAAATTGAGAAGTTACACAAACGCCACTGTTTACGACACCCAATCATATCAGCGGGGTGCCTGAGGCTTCCTATCAACGGTGGGAGAAGTCTTCGCACTTCATTGGACAGCTACCGCCCGCCCAAGCTGGGCAGCCCCCAGCCAATAAGGTGCTGTCCCATCCACGTTCCGCTTATCTCATTGTGTGCTTGAGGCTAAGGGCTGGTCCCGAAAAGCGGACCGATGATCAACGCACCAGCGAACAACACAACTAATCGAAGTTCAAAGGCCTTGAGTGACAGGTCTCCGGAAGCTCCCACACGGGTGCTTCGTTCACGCTCCCGCGTTGAATTTACGCCTCACGGCCTTGTGGGTCAGACTCTTGAGTCCATCGTCGATGTGGGCTACCGCGAAGTATGTCGCGCCCTAAAGTCTTAGGCACCCATTTGGAAAACTCTCGTTCCTATCTGTCTAGTTCTTCTCAATCCGGAATAATCCCAGACGCCTCCTGTTTACACCACCCATCGAATATCACTCAGCGTTTTACAAGCAAAGCCAAACAAACAGAAGTTATAGGATTTTTAAAACCAAAATCCCCTTTCCACTTGGCCGCGTTCAATGTCCGCACGCTCTATAAGATCGGTCAACAAGCTGCCTTGGCTAGAACCCTTGAAACTTTAATTTACATGTATGCTGTGTCTCCGAAACACGCATACAAGACCATACTTCAATTATCTCCCTGCGTTCTCCAGATCCAACCTCAACCTCACGTTTCACCTTTTGTGTGTCAGGCGATTCGGCATCCGAAGCTCTCGGTGTCGCTGGTGTTGGGATTGCGCTGAGTGCCAAGGCGGAGCGTTCGCTTCTTGACTGAATTCCAGTCAGTAGCCGACTGTGCGCTTTACGTCTCAACGGTTCAGCACGTGTTAAGTAAGCTTGACATTAGTATGATCTTGGATGTTTTGAACAGATTAAAAGCCTTTTCATGCCATCGAACAGGGTTGTGTAGGATGTTTCATTCCGTAGTTTGGACTATAGGTGTGTGTACGGAGACCTCAGTATTCAGTCCGTTTACTTTTTCCTCCTGGTTCTGGTGTAAGTGGCTCAAAAGAATGAATCGGGATTGAAACCTTCACGGATAGAGCGCCACATGCTACTAGTATGGAGCAAAAAGTTGATTTCAGTTGATTTCGTTCTCTATTATTCTTGTTTTTGCGTTGGGACTATGCTTATCCACAAGCATAGTGATATATATATATATATATATATATATATATATATATATGTACCAATTTCGAAATCAATACTTTAAAAGCTGCAAAAGATATTCTATCATATCGGCTCTACTAAAATGTACCGAGCTAAACACAGACAGCCAATAAGAAAAAAGAACAATTCCATCAATCTGCAAACATGTTTGCTCAAAGCTGTCAAGGAAACAGGGATCTGGGAACACACGACTGCAAGATCCAACATGTTCACGTTTTCGAACAATTTACATTAGCAGATCATTCCGACTGTTCTCCTCCTCCATCACTAGAGAAGTGTATACTTCTCGTGACCTGGAGCGTAGGAAAAACATGCACATACACATACACACCCCATACTTAATTATGCTTATAAATTTTGAAAAAACACTGCCTCTATTGGCATGATAAAGGTTCCTCCAAGAACAGTGAAACATGACTACACCGTATTATTAGGGTTTACTGTTTGAAGCACCATAAAATTAGCCACCTTTAAAAAGTGTAAAAAACAAAGGAGCTACTTTCAATACCTGGTAATAAGAATAGTACGGAATACTGAATACGAGAACACGTACTGTATTAAGCAGAACAGGAATGGATCCAACCCGACACTAATGAAATACACGTCGAACAGGTAGCAGCAAATGCTTATGATCATTGATAGAATAAAAGCATGTTTATAGAAGAAACAAACCATATGATTCCTTGAAGGACGGTCGTCCAATCACGTAACGTATGCGCAGACGCATTACATGCAAACTTTTCGATGTATTATACGCCCGAAGTAACATTAGGCAAGCACGTGAACTGTGATTGGATGGCATGAAGCTGTACCTGGTCGTATTTGGAATGCGGTCACGTTTATCTGGATCACCACATTACCATACAAAACAGTTTAAAATGTAGCAGTTCTGAAAACTAGTGGCCGAATAGGTTCGCACTTTTCAGGTAACCGCTTTCAACGTTTCACCTTCTTTATTAGTCTTTAAAAGGTCCCATTTGGTTGACCGCCGCCGCCTAAATTCGATGAAACGGTTCTGATGATTGTCACTTGTTGTCATAAACACGCATTATTGACTTCGCACGCGCATGAAGCTGATATTTTGGTATTGGTCATTACGCATTTTCGCGGTTCTCAATGAACAGAGCTTTTCATATAAATCCAATGCTCGAGGTATTTGTCATGAGGCTGGAATAAACTCCCCACGGATATCTGCGACAAACGCAACTAGCGTTTCGAGGAGGACTGTGCAAGTTGTTGTATTCGGATGGAGAACTTTTAAACAGCATGCCGGAAATATAGTTGACCGAAACGCATGTCCTATTACAATTAAGCAAAAATACGAGGACGTAAAGAATGTTATAGACCAATGGTAGATGCGTATATGGGATCATTAAAGGGAAGTTGTCCGAGTAGAAAACATTATCCGTAGAAACACAATGATCGCCGCAGCTACTTTCGGTCAGTTCGATGTCAGAAAATCTAAAGGAAGATTCGACTATGGAAGTAGAGAACCCCTGTTGTACAAATCTAGTGAAGTGACAAAAATGATCTCTATTGGTGGTGGCGTCTCATTGTGTTATAATTCCACAAGGTGGCGCCCTATCGAGGCAAGTTGTTTATTGCGGATTACAGGTGAGATATCAATGATTTGGCATACATATAACAAACATCTCATTTGAAACATATCATGGTAATTCCCGTCAGCCCACTGGGTAATGAATGGAGCAGACCGTAGTTATTCTTCGGGGTACAGCAATTGGCCCTCAGTGGCCTTGGTAATTTCTGATCGTTAAAGGAAACCACCAATCGCACTATTTCACATACTACTCATAAATGTGCGTGGTACTTCACAACAATAGGTTTAGTTGTTTTCACCGGCATGCTTGAGACCCTATGGTTCGGAGTTCGGACCCAATCACCGCCATCAAATTTCGGTGGTAGGTAGCTTTGCTGTCTTCCGGTTCAATACCGTGTCTATCCCAGTGGGACCTTGTGTGGTTCGCCATTCCAAATCTCGGCGTTTAGGTTACCGGTTTCCATCACTGAATATCAAATATACGCGATAATGGAGTTCATCCCGTTTGATGTTTATCACACAAATGTGCATAATAAAAAAATAGGAGGGAGGTGCGGAAGGAAAGGAGCAAGAAACAGCGGTAAACTC
This sequence comes from Echinostoma caproni, assembly GCA_900618425.1. NCBI lineage: Eukaryota > Metazoa > Platyhelminthes > Trematoda > Plagiorchiida > Echinostomatidae > Echinostoma > Echinostoma caproni. The sequence continues at coordinate 30,511 of UZAN01041447.1, read as the reverse complement.
CTGGCTAATAAACCATAGAGTGATTAAATTTTCTTCCTGTCAATTTATTCTTGTTCGTATTGATTATTTTACAGCAGAAATCGCGTTTCGGGTTAGACAGCATGAAAAACAGGTCGAAGCAAGTGCAAGCTTGCAACGAGCCAGTGCGTCTCGGTCTGTGCGTGAGATAAGTTAGACAACCGGCGAGTTATCGATCGGTCAATTGATCGGGTTACTGGTCGAAATGTGAAATGACCAGAGGCCTAGTAGCTCAGTTGAAATGTCCTTATCGCAGAACACACGAATAATAAGATCTAAAGAAAATTCAAATGGAAATATTAACTACATCTCGTTTGTGGGACTTGGACAGAAACCAAATCCGAGAGTAGCATAATGATTGTTGGGTAGATTAAAAGGGTGGGTACACTTCTTTTGCTCTAGTTTTATCTGAAACGTCAAATTTTGAAGAACTTCCAAATGCACAGATTTAGGAAAACTCTCCTTGATAATTTAAGGTATGAAGAATAATTATTTGGAAAAGGTTTATATCCACAGTCCTCGTATTTTTATATGTACCTCATTCATATAACACACTTTATGAACTGTAAAAAAATGTGTGATAGCTTTGAGAATCTCAAACCTAGGGCAGTTTAGGAACCTGGAATAAGGACAGGTTGATTTTGGAAACATTTTAAAAACAACTAGTTTGTTTTGGTGCGACATTTTGGCTTTGTGACCACCAATACAAGCCGTGTTTCTAACACTGTGAACCTATTTGATCAAGGTATTGGTAATATCTTCTGGTAACTCGGTGTAACGTGGAATGGACTCGGTAGTGAGTAAAATAACACTAGCCGTGTGGTTTTGTGGGAATCAGTCAAAAAGTATTCATCTAAATATTATCTGCTGATGAACTGAATGTTTTTATTGCTAATTTTTAAAACCTTATTTTCTACACTGTTTCCGGGAGCTGAGATTTTAAGCACTGCCTTCAAATACATTGTTGAGTATGTGGCACTGTTTGACTACTCGGCGGGTGAACCGCGTTAGGGATTTGAATGTAGAGCTCCTCTATCATTATCGATGAGATTTGGTTCAATGGAATCCACTCGATGGTTTGGATATTCAGAAAACTGTAACAGTCCAAATGTTTGGAGCTACTTCTTGCACCAATGGACCTTGAATCAAAAATGGCCTTCAGGAATGTTTCCCGAAGCAAGAAACAGAGGTTTATCCGTAAACCTACACGTCGGCCAGTTGCTCGCGCACACAAACTTACCAATAAAAGTCAACTAAGTTTAACATGATATGTAGAGCGTTATAGTTTATATGGTTAAAATCCAACGCAAGTTTCCCCTCGGGCGACATAGAGTATCTGGAGCGCTGATTGCATAATTCACTTTTGTGTTATTCCGCTCTGTCTGCATACACTACCGTTTTGACCAATCGTAACAAGCCCTGTTCCCAGAGGTCCTTTCCACTTAGTATATTCCCTCCAAAGATTTGTGTGAGATTTCCTCCTTCCCTCTGCATATACTTACTCATGAGCGATTATCCGTATGAAAGATTGGTGAGTCATGATGGTGATTTTAACATATTGCGATGAACTGGTTTGGAAATCACTAAAACTATTGATTTGATCATCTAGAGATCAAGATGCACTTTGAGTGCCCAAAGCAATCAAATCTAGTGTTCTGAATTTTTGATCTGTCACTGGGTATTTTTTGATTAAATCCCTTAATTGTGGAATGAATGGAGAACATCTGTACAATCTGGGTTAAGTTTAGACCCAAAGGAAGTGTGTTTGTGAATAAGTAGGAAAAGAAGGCATATACCTAGAGATGTGATTTTTCTCTCTTATCGATTGCACAACACAGAGGGTAGAAACCACGAAGGGTAGCCCGACTAGGCGTTGTGTAAACCACCGATTGGTCAAAATATCACCTGCAACCTGACAATCGTATTGAGCGTTTGCTTTGCATGTTTTCTGTTCGATCACTTGCATTCGCGGTGACAGGAACGTGTCGGTAAATAGAAGGAAAGTTGGTTGAATCACGGGGCGAGCAAAGCGGCACCCAGATTAGCTTTTGCACCCACTGACCCAGCCGGACTGCACGAGGCTTAAATCGGCAAAAAACACCTGGAATCAACTATCACGAAACTTATCTTTGTAATAAGATAGCGAATCTAGCTACCCCGGTCAATTTGCAGTAAGATTACATAACGTGAACGCGAAGCCGTGCTGATAATTTAGTATGCACTCCTCCCTGTTACGTTCCCGGATCATCCAGAGCGAGAGGAAGAACAAAGACCATCTGACCGTCAGATCCGTGTATGTTCGAATGAATGCGTCAAGCCCTAAATCACATGAAAAGAGCGATAATCATAACATCATAAAAAGTCAAGGTCAATGACACTGTCTGTTCACCTTCTGACCAATGGCACCCCTTACACTCCCCCCCCCCATATTGTGCGCTTGAAAAATATTTCAAGCGATCTGTTTTTCTAGTGGAAAATTTCAACTATTTTCTTTGATCTATTCTACCTCATCACCGAGTCTACATATAGCCTGATTGATTTCACTTTGGTTCCCGCAGCTCGCCAAATTTATCTTCTATGAAGTCCTAAAACCTGGATAAAAGGGGTATAGCATTTCAAGGTCAATTAACTCAAAAGTCCTCTTTAGATATAATCCTTACTCAGAATGAACTGCTTCCGTCAACATGGATGAAACAAGCCCAAAATAGGATGCCAAATACGAGTTCACCATGACCTTTTCAAATACTTCTGTCAGTAAACGAGAGCACCCTCCCTTCTCGCAGGTCCTGTTTGTCTTCAGGATGCAGCGGAAGTTAAGCCATAACCTTTAGCGCATAAATGGGTGGCGGGAAGGGGGTCATAAACAGAGCGAAAACGCAAGTTTACCCACGCATGCCTCTCAAGCAGAAACTGCACAAATGTTGAAATCGATAGTATGTCGTCGGCAAAGCGAATGGTATTTAGATGATGAAGCTAGCAGTGTTTAGGCCGAATCGCAACGTCATAGTGATACAGTTTTGTTTAGGTTTATGACCAGTATGGCGGAAGAAGAGGCTTATCAATAGAATCGGCGCTTAAAGGAACAACCAGGTTTTCAGGTTTATTAAACAGCTGCACCGGATATAGACTAATTGTAGAACCGGGCTGGTGAAAAGTTACTCAAATAACACGATGACACGTATCATCATTGCATCTGCAATTGATGTTACCCCCGAGTTTGACGTGACTCGAGTGATGACACGCTCTCACTATTTTCTTGATCATATTCAACACACCTTTTGCCTTTGCCATAGCGAATTACATGATGTTCCATAAAGACTGGTTCACCATCAACTTCCAATCTAACAGGTCGTCCGTGCGTGCCAGTGGTACTGTTGGAACAGTTCCCGATCAGCACGATCAGCAGATGTGTGTGAACGGTCGGCGGATTGTGGACATACAAGGACACAGATTGACTCAATACGCGCACCATAGTAAGGTTCAGGATAGACGGATAGGCCTTAGCGATTGTGAAACGGATTGGAACGAAGCAGCGTGTCGCTGATAACATAATCAATAACACTTCACTCAGCAACGAGAGTTTTTGGCCGATACCAGTAAGAATTTGCAGAGTTTGGATGGATCACAGCTTCAGGGTACATGGTTCTCATAGCATTTCTGCGGAAATTCTGGATTCATCACCTCCAGTGTTCAGAATTAAGTTATTTTGTGTATCCGTTTCTGGCATCACAGCTTTGTAGATGAATTTTTCGTGCTCACTTTGGGTTCCTAATGTGTAGATAAGAGAGCTTGCAAAACAACAACTTCAAAAGGATTGGAGACTATCATATTAACGGAATTTAACGATTTGATAGATGTGTTGTGGTCAGTTTCATCTTCTACCTGAAAAGAACCCTTTAGTGTAAAATAAATTACGGATTTGAATGCGACGGAAAGATTTGTGATGACCGAAAAACAGTACAGGACAGCTGTTTCGTTCTGAATGTGACTCGTCAGCAGTGTGTACGTTTTGTGTCCCTGTCAGGACTCGAACCGCGAACATTTGGGTCGGGAGTTTAAACCCTTACCCCTGAGCTACACGGCCAGGTGCCTGTAAAAAACCTAATGGGTTATTCCAAGCTTTCACGGTCTAAATTGATGGAGTCATTCGTGTAAGGTGATGACCATCGACCGCGTAGCTCAGGGGTAAGGGTTTGATGTCCCAACCAGAAGGTTCGCGGTTCGAGTCCTGATTGGGATACAAGAAGTGCGCATTACTGACGAGTCCCAAACAGGACGAAACAGTTGTCCAGTGTTCTTTTTCGGTCATTACAAATAGCAGTTGAATGCATTCAACCAGTGGGGAATTACCGATCTCCCATGGAGTGAAACCCACACCCAAGGTCCCTGTGAGAAACCCAATGAGCTAATCTAAACATTCAGAGTCGAAATCACGGATATTTGAGCGTTCTTTTTGATCAAATGCAAAATGCATCGTTAAGCCAGTCTTCCTTTGTTTTTTCTAGTAATTTCACCTGGATAAGCTCAGCTTACTGCACCACTTTCAGTTTGGTATTGCCGTTGCTGGCGTACCCAGGGTGTTTCGATCGATAATAGGGCCTACATCACTGTATGCATCAGCCCAGCGGTGGGGAATGTTAGAAGCAAACGGTCACGTGAGACTGTCAGTACGCTGATTAACTTTGATCAACGGCCTCCAGTGCATAAAGCTATGGGATGTGTTGACTGAACCATGAACGATTTGTCAGTCAATCCCTATTGAGTGAGGTGTGTGTTAAAGATGAGTGAGGTGGTGCGCCCCCAGCCGATTAGTGGTGCATCGCACGTTTCACTCTCTTCATGATGTCACCGGTAGAATAGTGGTAATAATTCCACCTCTAGCTGTTATTCAATGATAAGAAGTAAATAGCTAGTAACTCGCACCATTCAGTTGTATCTGGTATACCTCAGGTCTGTTTCATAATGATTGGTCTTCGGTGTCACTCCAAACACATTATGGCTTAATCATGATTCACACGCAGCAAAGTGGCCCTTGTCAAATGGCACCTATGGCTCACCTTCCCAATCATTCTATTCAATTTGAAGTACATCCACCCTCGTTTGACCGATAGCTTAACTGCACGGTGTGTTCTCGTTCATCACCGTCTCTCCAGGGTAGCTAACGTGACTAACGCTGGCCGTGTGGACTGCATGCTGGTCTCTAGTACATTCCATTGTGCCCCTGTTTTGTGGTCAGTCAAAGCGTCAATATGAAATTGACTGTCCAAAATCGGGAGCCCGAAGATCAATTGACTTGTAAGACGCCATATTTTGGAACACCCACCGGCCGCTGAACATACTGCGTCCCTCACCCGCCCCCCATCACCCCAGACACATTGGAGTTGCTATGATTTGTGACTAGGCGATACGGGTTTAACATGTCTTTTCTCAAATATATAACTTAGTAAAAACGCAGGTGCAGTGTAGTGCGACGTATGAGACACACCAGCGATGCATTTTAACTGCACTTTTTGAGGAAAATCATAAGAAACATCATTGAGTTCTAAAGAACAACATAGACCAAAGAGGAAATGTTTCAATACCCACAGCCACTACAGTACTTTCCACAGTAATTTAGCTGTCACCCGTGGGTTTTTAGTCTTCGAACCAATACGTTGACTGATTAGCACAAAATTACGCCCCAATGTTCAGACTGGATATTTATTCAATCAGAAACCGCGTTTGAAAATGGTCGATGGCCGACGGTGCAATACACTCTTAACAAAGGTCGCACAGACCATGGAGTTTAGCAACTGCATACTGATTCAATACATGTGTGCACACATGCGCATATGACAGGAATAGGAGCGAACTTAGCGAGGGGATTATCAGTTATCGTTACCTGGAGCACTCATCCTATCAGTGGTGCTTTGTTCTCTGACTGTTATAAATCTTAGTCCAATGGCTCGACCACCCTAGAATATCCCCACGTTCTATGCAATTACATTTCACATTTAGCTATCCTGTGGAAACAAAACTATGGCATATTTCAATCTGTATTGAAAATAGTATAATCAAAGTACATTATTGTTAAAGGTTTTGTTTAGCATGAACTCCTTCAGCGAACGTTAGAGCATGTCGATTATAACCAGCACAATGGAACGGGAAAATACTTCGAAATCCCTAACTGCCAGCATCTTCCAGAAATTAATATTAGTGATTTCACACTGTTGTCACTCCGGGAGCCTGAAAGATTTCCTCTCGACATTGCTCTAAGCGGTTCTTGATTGGCATCCTGAACTTGTTGAAAGCTTTATCTTATGAGCTGAAGAACGGATTACAGAATGGTGGATGGAGAATTTTATGCTCGGGTACGACCTCGGCCGCATTAGCTGGCCTATGTTTGAGTACATTGCAGTCCTCTGTGGTGATCCAGGCCCACCAGATGACGCCTACCCTGGAGCGGCGCGTCACAGTTTTCGGACACCTTTAATGGAATTTCAAAGGTGACGTCAATGACGGGTAAACGCGTCACAGCTTCTGACTACACGCCATAGGTAGATCGTGCCAGCCAATCCGAGACAATGCAGACAGAAGCAGAATTATGCGAGCAATACTGCAATACGATTGGTGGAAGCCTAGATAACAAATGATCTTCTTTTGTACATATTATTTAATCGTCCTCATTTCTTCCAATAAACGAACAACCACTTTTGTGGCTTTTTCCTCGCGTCTCAGTCACGTGGGACATTGCGTGCTAGTGCCACTACGGTCCAATGCTTCCGTGATCCGATCCGTGAAAGCTGATCCTCCATTCGTGTCCTGTGATTCCTACTGCGAGGTTTGTGTTCCGGGGTCCGTGCGTATTATTACTTATACAACAACAACAACAACAACAACTACTACTACTACTACTACATCCTCCCACTAATAATTTGAACATTTTTCAGGAAAACCGTTATAAGGAGACAGAAGTTTGAAATTTCGGAAAATAAAGGACAAAACAAGCTGCAAAGTCGAGATTGATCGAAGTAAGTACAGTGATCCTGTCGATGAAGTATCCTTCTGTTCTTGGCATATGCACATTCGCGGACTCCCACGGGCACATTAACTCAGTTTTCAGTAGGGATTTATTCTCCNTTATTCTCCCATCCGGTCTGCGTGATTTTTATCTGAAAGGTTCCCGCACAGTCGGTCGTCGATCATTTTCAAAGCATCGACCACAGGAATGGAACTTTGCACTATTCGGTAAACGACTTGGTATTCAAATGAGGTGGAAATGTTTTTGATAGCTGACAAAGAGCACTGGACAGCTGTTTCGCTCTGCCTGGGACTCATCGGTAGTGCGTACCTTTTGTGACTCTGTCAAGACTCGAACCGCGAACATTCGGGTCGAAACTTTAAACCCTTACTCCTGAGCTACACGATCGACGGTTCTCAACTTGTGTGAATGGCTCAATCAATTTAGACTCACTCGGTTTTTCACAGGCACCAGACACTGTCGATGATGACTTGGTATTTACTTTCAAAACCACGTGTGAAGGATAAACTACCACGAGAAATATTATAGATAAACCACATCTGTTCCATATCCAGTGGTTAATTGAATCAGATATACGAACCTCATGTTCGATTTCGTGTAACAATAAGTCTCTAAACGACACTAACCACATCATCGCTCGTAATTTGAAACGATCCATATCCAAGAAGCGCTTGGTATTAAGCAGAAACATTTACGAATAAGTAATTAAAAGGACTGCAATAGTGTCATAATTCTACAAGGCGGTGCCTGGAAGAGGGTAGTTGTTTATTGTGAACAACGGTCAGGGTATCGGTAAATCGGCAAACATACAACCGAATGCCTTATGCGGAACGAGTCTTCAGAATTCCCATATGCAAACAGGATAGTCAATGGAACGGTCCAAAAGCAGATGCGCATTCTTATAATTACCATACTGAACACAGCAATTCGCTCCAACAGATATTGATCATTTTAAACGTTAAAAGAAACCGCCAACCGCATCCTTTGCACGCTACTCACAAATGTGAGTAGCGCCTCACAACAGTAGTAGTAGTCAGAATAGGTACGAGTAACGGATTATGAATTGCCTTCACAATAGCAAGGCAGGCATGGAATCATACTGACAACTTTATTTTGCCATCTCCCATCAACGAAATGCTGGAGGGAGGCCAGAGAATAGTGGTTAGTTTATTGAGAAAAATCAATAGAAGTAAATAACATGTACAAAGGAGTACCATTGGTTAAACAGGTCGTCGCTAATGGCGTAGTCAGCGTCACACAGCTTCTGTTCAAATCGTACATCTTTTGATTTGGTTGGCACTACTGGCCTGTGGTTCGTTATCCAGAAACTGTAACGCGTCACCCCGTGGCTGGCATTATCTCGGGAACAGGATCACTACAGTAGTACATACACGAAGGTAGAAATAGGCTATACCAATTACAGATGGCAATTTGGCAGCAAAGGATTGCCACTGATCAACACAGAGACCCTTCTCAATCTCACACTCTCTTAAGAACTGCATGAGACGATAAATGGAGTGAACAATCTCTGTCTCTTTCACATACACAAACGATCCAGGTCTAGCTCTACTCCAGTGGATTCCCTAACTTCACATAACCTGCGTCTGCCTGCAGATGCTGCTGTTGCTGAAATAGTAAAAACCCACCGTTCTTCCTTGGTTAAAGTGTTTCAGCCATTTTTAATTCTATCCTCACAGAAGATTCAATTCGCATGAGATGCGTTGTTAACGGTTGCTATGCAAGGAATCATTCACCTGTGATCTCATTTCTCGCGGACTGACACTGTGCCTAGTTAAACACATCAAGTGATCATGCCAATGGTGTTCGCTGATCGGACCCATTGTTGTCTCGAACACAGCCGTAAATAAGCATGTCTTGCTTTATAGAAAACTCATACAAAATATCGGAAAATTATATGTTAATTGCTGGTGAGCACTGTTCGAAAGGATCAGATATACGGCTTCTCACCCATTTTTTAGCCTAATCGAATCCTCATTTATATTAGTTGGGTGCTAATAGATCGGAACGATGTTCAACTGTGAGGCACGGATTCAAACAGGCACGGCGTGCACATTCAAATGAAGAGCACCTTCTCACAACCGACGGATTCACCGCACCCAAAGTATCCCATGAAGAGCCATGACTCAGAACCACCCGAGAGGCCAAGCTGAGGTCTGGTTTTCACAATTAAATCCTTTGCTTTTATAATACATCAAGACCAAATGATGTTAGGAGTGTATTGAAAAATCGATGCGCCATGTGTTATTTAATTATGAATGTTATATTGTTAATAAGACGGCGATGTCGGTAGAGAATTATATTCGCCGACGTTTCCGTGGGTAACCTTTCTCAAGGCAGGTTTTGCAATCCTTAAAAGTCTACAGTGGTAGACCGTAAAATCTTTCCGGTCTATTCGTTTTTGGTACCAATGAAAACCACAACGGTTTACCGGGTTTGTCTTGCAAGCTTGATAAGTGTTTGTTTACGTAAGCTTTGTTTTATTGAGTGGCATTCACCTTTTGTCTTCAATTCTTTCATACGGTCGATTTTTAAGGCGTTCCAAAACTTTTGATTCGTAATCTGCTTTATTTAGGATGACCGTGGCGTTCCCCAGATGGTAAAACCTGCCTTGGGAAAGGTTACCCATGGTAACCGAAACATCGGCGAATATAATTTTCTATCGACATCACTATGTTATTTATATCATAACATTCACAATAAATCCTTTGCTGTTTAATCAGAATCACATAAGAGCTGATAGGGAACGAATTTACGTAACTACATCTGCTTTTAACAGGTCGTAACCCTTTATGAGAGTGCACGACTTCGTTTCATTCCGGCCTTTTTGATCCCATAGCGGCAATCACCATTTAGTCCAATAAATAAAAGGAAGTTAGCACACAATGCTTTTCTATTTCATTTTGATCGGAGTGGATTATTTGTTGGTCGCAGACAATTTTCTAATGAATTGAAATATAGTTTTATGCAGTTGTATTGGAAATCTGACGGTTCTTAACCAACATTTCTCTTTTCTCTTTGCTTCTTTCTACGGTACTACATAAAAATGTACTCGTTTTCTATATACAAATCTAAGAGTATATCAGTTTCCTCGTAGATAATTTTTACTCCGTGAACGAGAAAAAATCGAACTTGATTTGATGGTGGTGATGCAGTGGTTCAGTCACATGCTTTGGACCATAAGGTCCCGGATTCGGACCCCACCACCGCCATCCAACTTTGGTGGTAGGCAGCTTTACTATCGTCTGGTTCAACATGGCTATCTATCCTAATGGGAACGTGTGATTCGCCACTCCAACTCCGGAGGCTTAGCTTGCCGGTTTTCATCACTGAAAAGCAAGTCATTGCCATTCGGGGGTCCAGCCCGTCTGCTGCTCATCACCACAAAAAAAATCATGTGCAAAAACAAACAAACAGAACAGAAACATGATAAACGTGACAGTCGTGTGCAGCACAATTATTGAGGGTAACTTGATTGAAATCATTTTCATCCGGGATGTTGTAGTCGAGATCTTGGATTGTTGTGAAATCGGTGTTCGGTTGTTTGTTCCACACATTAGTTTGTAGGCGATCTAACGACAAAATATTTATGCTGAACTTATCTATTTAACATCATAAAACAGCCAGAAAACTTATAATCCGTAAAATTGGCGCCCGCATATAGACAGATGGTTCACCTGGATTCCTGATTAGATTGTAGATCACCCTGGGATGCATAGGACGTTCCTGATTTTTCACTATTCCAATCAAGATCGTTTGATGAAACAAAATGTGTTTCGGAGACCATTTAGAGCTTAAGAGAGAAACGGCTACCACATGAGAAAACACATACGCCTTGTTTCGGACATTATCCATACCTTTTTCAGTTCAAGTGGTCTGTGTATTCAATCCAGGTGTTCGGTTCTCATTTCAAGCTGTCAATATCGAGAGTAACCTACCTCTACCAGGACAGTGAACAAAGCTAACTTTCACTCAAGGGTTGCTGCGCTTCCGCGGAATACCCATTTTTACGAAGTGGATTATAGGTCGATGGCCATTACTCCCAGATGTTGTGGATGTAAAAGTGTCGGAGCCGAAAGACGCAGAGATGACCGGGCAAAGTTTCGCTATTAAAATAAATCCATCCATAATAGCAGTCTATTTGGTTATTTTCAATCATCCATGGGAGAGTTGGAAAAAAGATTATAAGGCATAAGGAAACAGGTGTCCAACATGTGCGACGAAACGAAGACTAACTGGGACCACTTTGAACCAATCAGGGAGTGTAACAAAGTTGAAAATAAAATTGATCCGATACGCGAATTTCGAAAGTGTACAATAACTACATTCAAATGCTTCGAATCTGGCATGTAGGAAGGTGAGAACAATGCCATAGTAAAAGTAGAATCATGCGTGATTAAGGATATAGTAGTCCGAGGGTCACATTGATCGAGGAGTGCAGTTGAATGATTTTGAGCAAGGAAGAGAAAGAGAGAGTTAATTTTGATGATTCGGGTAAGTTGATACGCTTCTGGAATGGCAAGAAGAAGAAATTTAGGGCTCTCGGTAACATCAGTACTCCGGGTGAATCTGGAATGGCATGTGTTGCAATTTTCGCAAGTGAAAACTGCGTGAGTAATCCTGAAATCTAACTAGACAACACATCCATAAGTTAGACTACCTAGTGATTGTCTTGTTCCCATGGCGTGCAATGAAAAAATAATTTTTCAACATGACTGGATCCCTTTACACTTCCCGCTTTGTAGATTCACAGTTGATGTTCTCGTAACATTCAAACGCCCGATTGACCAGACCATAAACATGATTCAAGTTTTACGGTAAAAGAAGGGAAGGCGCATTTTTTACGCGCTGCAGATTGAAAGATAATGATTTGCAAGTGTGGAATAATATTCTATCAATGCCTAAGTTTCTATATGGGAAATTCGATGAGATAACAGAACAATTGGATGGCTTCCGCACGCTCTCGTCTATTTGTTCCGTCACAGTGTATCAGAATTCGGCCCACTGGAACCGCCAACTCTGGCAATGAGTTCATATTTCACTCTAATGAGACTCAAGAATATGATTCCGACTCATAATAGTTCAGTTGGGAACGTGCGATCAATCAATTCCGATAAGACGTCAGCTTCACATGTCAGAGTTCGTTCTCTGACTAACATCCCGTCTAATAAGCTCTTTCCCGTTCTGTGTGCCTGAACACAGAGTTAGTAGAGCATCTTTCGCTCTCTGGTTTAACGTTCTTTCAGTGGTAGTAAAATGCATGCCATTTTTAGTGACGGATTGGGCAAAGTAGCCGTTATTCAGCTCATCACTTAGGCCTCAGCATAAGTTTCGAACTGATGAACGAAGATCCCGTTTAGCTTTGGGTCATCATCAGGGTAAATGAGTTTTGCCATTGGTACTTCTAGTCCTCTGATGTTCTTCGTTGGGAACTCAACGTGCGGTGATTCCCACTGATACCTAACATTTTAGAAATACCTTACATAATCTGCAATAACGAGCGGTTTATCAATATCTGATGGGTCAAGTTGTAGTCTCACTTTCTTCTCTTCACCCGTCATAGAAACGAGGGCTTTTAAGAAGCTTGAACAGTGTCATCGTTTTAGGAATCTCGAATTTCAAATTTTTTTTGGAGACGTGCCTTCCTCTTGTTGCGCACTTAACAAGCTATTACGTGGTAGGCTAATCCTAGAAGGCTGACTACTGGTTGAGTGAAGCATGAAAGACCGTCAACTGTCTTTCTTCGAAAAACTTCTCGTCACGGACTTTCTGACTTCTCGTATGTCCTGTTGGGCAAAATTATGTGATTCAACCAAATTTATTTAAGAACCAGATGTCACTTTGTAACGGGCCAACATTGTAGATTGCACTCTGGTCTTTTGGGGACAGTGTCAAGGATTATCCTGATCCCAAATTGAGTCTGCCCCCGAGTTTCACCGAGAGAACAAATCGTGTACAAGCTCGAAATTCTTCGGAAAACGAAATATCGCACCGTGATTGAGTGGTGCACGGATTACTAAACCTGGTGTTTTTTCTTTAGACTAGGGGAACGTTTTCTACGAGTCACTCAATCACTGGACGTTGATTTGATATACGATATAACAGTTGTATCATGCGACGATAACATTTAATACAGTGCGATGTTTTGAAATAACTTTTTCTAGTTATTTTGCTAAATATTAAATTTGGGCTTCTAACCTGCTTATTGACGTTTGTAAACCTCTCTTGTGTTTATGATTTAATCTATGCGCTACGAGTGTTCCAGATCACAACATGTGCTGCGCTTCATGCCGCAATATGAGATCATCATACAATTTCCTATTTCCGCATTTCACCCACGACAAAACTGAGAAGGTTCATTTTAGTATTCGCATCAAATATACTCACCACGATCAGAGCTTTCAACTTCGATCCCGAACGTGGGTTACTGGGGGCTGGATGAATCAATCTGCATCCGTCCGATTGTGTCAGTTTTGGGACAGCCCATTCGCTTTCAGGTGCACATCGATCGTTCCGACCAATGCACTGTTGCATGCATGACGTGTCTCCATCTCTGTTCCTTGTTTAAGAAAGAGATTTCATGCGAACGGAGTCCTCTTCTACATTCTCTAATTCTGATAACTTCTTTCCGTGTACCATTGTGTATACATATATGTTTGGCGTGAGTTCAACAGAGTATGGAGTCAACGTGACCGAAGGCCGACGCGATGGATTCGACAACAAGAATGCATCACGTGCTCCAATAGACATAAGTCACATGATTTTCATTCTCGTGAACTATAGATAGTCACGACGGGTGAAACCAGACACACTAGTCTGTTCCGTATTGCAAAATGCTCGACACGGAAGCTCACTGCTGTAAACGGTTTGCTACTCTATTCGACCTTTTTGTTTGCATTTCGGCTCCAATTAGTTAATGATATATTGTTTGGTTCATAAATTTGGTACGCTGAATCGTACCGCGGCTTCAATCTTTCTGACCAGGTATTTTTTACTTTAAAGAATACAGAAGCGGAAAAGTTTGGGAGTAACCTAATGCTTTTATCGCCTATGGTATAAACCCATTATTGAGACCCCATGTTTTTCGAGATCAGCACCATTTGTCTATTGGATACGCTAATTCTAAGCATATGTATGAACATCTTGGGGTCTTTGCTCCAAGGATTTTCTCAAAGTTAAGGGAATAACACGTAATTTTGACACCAAGTAACAACAAACGAACGAGTCACCAAACTGTCCAATCAGATGTAAGCGGTGGCTAGTAATCAAGTGTGATATTTTAGGAATCAATAATAACGGTGGAAGTTTTGGAAGTGGTCGCTTCAAAAGTGGAAAAAATTTGAACTCTGAGCTTTTATAAGTGCTACATTTGAAGGCGTTTTTTAAGGGAAAAGGTGGTTCAGATTTTGTGAATTGCATGGGAATCGCTAATTTTCAGAGATCGCGATATATGATATACAAGAGGTATAGATGTTATCAAAAGATAATCTTTAATCCGGAGACCTTATATGACAAGCTGACTCACACCAGAGACATCCTACGGAAAAACGAACACCAAAAGTACTCACTTTCCGAAATCTGGAATCCAAATTAAATGATGTTAAAACAGATGGACAGGAATGTTTTTACGAATGTAGCCTTTGAGAGAGGTCATTCGATATCCTGTAGCATCGTCGATCAATAGCTAGTGACAACCGTTTCCCCACAGCGCATTTCAGAGTCGCATCGAAGAACAAGCCTCTCACTGTTCAACAGCTTGGGGGTAAATTTTTTTTTAATCAGACCCAATCATTGGCTGTGTATCAGTTTACGTGTATTTGTAACGCACGTTATGTCAGACAACGAAGCGTTTGCTCAAGAAAATAACTGAATAATGTACAGCCACTATTTGAAAAGGAACAATAAGGCACTTAAACACCTAAGTCCTGCAGCATCGGATCGACAAAGGACACGGAAATGTATACAAGCTTTTTCGCAGCATCCAAGAACCACACAACAACACGTAGGATTAAGAATTCGCAATGGTGCAAGCAACGCAACTGGGTTGAAGCGCTGTTGTTGCCATAAAGGTGGTTGTCCGAAATCCGCACGTGATGTCCTATCCGTTTCTTCTCCATCCTCATTTTCAGACGTTTTGTTCATACTCACTTTCATGTCATTCATTCTCGTCTAATACTTTCACAACCATTCATTATGACCACATGGCTTGTTGTCAGCCGAACATTTTATACACACATACTCAGCTCACACCAGATTTAGTGATCTAATGACCAATGGTGTACTGTATGCCGTAATCGAATCACACGTAAATATCTTAAGCAATAGATCGAAAATAAATTTAATCTGTTTGTTCATTTTGTTCTTATATATCGATGAGAATATTTCGCACTGATCAGAACCGACGATTTGGTTATTTTAGTTTTAAACTTGCCGAAACTCCCTTCGATCGGGACAGTTTTAGATCAGTCATAACTTTGGAAGCATAAATTGGCCTTTTTAATGCATAGCGCGAGAGCACAAGGCCCATCCGCCGAAGCAATGCTACATGCCGCTGGATTTTGTAGGATCCGCGATTCCTCCCTTTGGCTTGCACGAGCATATCTATCGGTGAACGATGGCACGCATCTCACAAGCCATGAGCGGGAAAATACTGGTGAATGTTTGGGTAGAGCAGACCTCCGTTCATTCCTTCGCTTTGGCTGGGAGAATGTTGGCTTTTCGTCAGCCTTGACAAAAAGCTGTTCAATTTATTGTTGAGACATGGTTTTGAGAACCAGCCAAATCACGGGTGCGACGATAATCCACAATCTTTGTGCTGGCATCAAGTTACCCTCAGTAATTGTGTTGCATTCGACCGTCACGTACTTACTCCAGTCATAATTGTTTAAAGAGAAAGCGAAGTGTGAAAATCACGTATTCGACAGAAATTAACCATTAGACTGTCCCCTAACTACTGTCGTGTATCCTTTTTGTGCGAAAGGGTGTTTGTCACCGTAGGATCACGGATGTGAGATCAAAGCGAATTCACGGAATGTCGTAACGGTGAGCCAGGTTTTTCGATTTGAGAAGGGAAAAATGAGGTTTGGCAAAGTATTGATTCACAATATGGTTGTAAATTTAATCGTAATTTTATTCAAGAGCTACGGGCAAACAGGACCCAAAAAGTACCTCAGTAAGAGATAGATGTTTCGTTCTTTGGGTTTTGAAGCCACGACCGCAGGTGGAAACACTTTCGGGTCTCGAAATTTTGTTATCGACAAATCTGACTCACAATTCATCATTCGAATTTGCACACTACATCTGCTCGAACCCGCGCCTGTTGCGAAACGTCTCATGTGGGTCATCATCATCATCATCATCGTACAGCGAAATACAGTGAGGCAAATTTCACTGATCGCTGCCGAATTCGCAATGCATACAAGGTTAGTGGTAAAATTTAAGGTGGACAGGGACTGAACCTATTTTAAGGGACGGGGAAGAAGGTGAACCTCTATGGTCAACACAGTGCGCAATCGAACTCTGCATACATACCGTTTCAAGCATTCTGACCTGGTAAGAAACGACAACAAGAACGCCACTGCTGTCAGTTCGCTGCCATATCCTTCAATGTCTCCAACCAACCAATTGTGGAGTCTTTCGGACCCCAACCTGGAAGACGAGAGACACCTACTCTACCTAATGGCTCTGTGCATTTCTTCATGCCTCATCTCCACGTCATCTGTTGACCTCCATGTGGTTTTTTCCAGCCCGGATTAGCTACAGCGAATAAAGCGCGGTGCGGCAGACGATGGCTGGGCATACGCAATGCGTGCCCCAGCCACCGAAGCCTAGTAATCTGAATTCGGTATGCTAGCAGGTTTATACCTGATAGACTCCCAAACACAGGACGGCTTACCTCCATGTTACTGATCCATTCGCTCCATCCAGCATGACTAAACTATGTAAACACCGATAATCAAAAACTTCCAGTCCACGGATATCTTCTACTATCAAATTCAGGGTCTCACAACCATAAAGCAGGACTGAACGAACGCTAGCACAATACACATGACCTTTCAATTTCAGTGAAACGTCGCGTCTAGGCCAAAGGTGTTTCAGTCCTGCATGTGCTACCCGAGCCTCGGAAATACGGGCTGTTATCTTTGCTGCACTATTATCATTGTTCACGCAACTACCAAAGTAGAAAAAGCAATCCACCATAACTAAATCCTGGCCATTTAGTTTCAGAGTGGGAGTAGACGAAACCCAGTCCTGCAGCAGCACTTTGCTCTTTGAAGGTGCAAAGCACATACCAAATGTGGCCACTGCACTTCGTAATCTAGCAAGTGCGTTTTGTGCGTCCTCCATACATTCGAACAGGCAGACGATGTCATCGGCGTACTCTAAGTCGCAGTTTTTCTCCAGTTGATCATTCAATACCTACACTTTGGAGTCCACTTAGTGCGTTCTCCCGTATTTCGTCTACGAAGAAATTGAACAAGAACGGCGAGAAAGAGCATCCTTGACGAAAGCCGCTGTTGGTGACGAACGGCCTACTTAGATTGTCGTAAACCCTTACACGACCGGAGGTCTGTGAGTATAGTGACCTCAGTAGGTTAACGTACTTCTGGGGTATTCCTTTTCGAAGAAGCGTCGCGGTCAAATGAGTCGAAGACTCCTTTCAGGTCAAGGAATACTGCGATCATTGGCCGACGGTGGGTGTGACGCAGCTCAAGGACCTGACGCAACGTAAAAATTTGGTCAATACATCCACGGCCAGGCCGGAATCCGGCTTGCTGTTCACGGATGTTGGTCTCTTTTAAAGGCGTCAGACTTTGAAGTATAACCGTAGCTAGCACTTTGGTGACGATCGGGATCAAACTGATCCCGTGGTGGTTTTCGCAATCGTTGAGAGATCCTTTCTTGAAAATGGGAACGCTCAGTGACTAGCCCCGAGATGAAGGAATGCGTTCTTGCGTCCAAATGTTGCGCAGTAGGGTAGTATTACATCCTACGAGGTTATCACCCCCCCATCTTGAAAAGAGTGTGAGGGAGCTCATCCGGTCCTGCTGCCTTTCCTCGCTTCAGAGCTTGAATGCAAGACCGAACTTCTGCTTCTGCTGGAGCATCGCATGACGATGCCTANCTGAAAATTATCTTTGTACATTCAATAAAAGGAAGTAAACCTGAAAAGAAAAAAGTCGTTCATCCCTATAGTGAATAGCTTGTCCCCTCTTATCACAGACTGTTTCATTAACCTCCCGTATTGCGTATCAGTTGGAACAGTCTTTGACTATCCCCTGATGCAGCAGCTACTTCTATTTCACTAGCTACTGTTGCCCACCGGTTCTCACGGTCGTTCTTGAGGCTCTTCGTGAGCTGGCGTTGCGGATGCCACCTAACTCTATTTTGATCCTGGCAGGTCGGGATTTGTCCTTTTTTCTCCATCAAAACTACTGACTCCTGAGATATCTAATGCCCCCGACGGGTTTGAGGCTCATAACTACAAGCAACATTCGCTGCGGAATGCATTGCTCGTCGAATCTGATCCCAATTCTCATCTATATCACCATGTTGAGGTGCGCTTAGCTCACGCACTAGCTCTGATTCATAGCGTACACGAACTGCTGGAACAGATAGTCGATGATGAGCTGTACGAATTTGCTGAATTCGTCGCCGGCCAGTCAGTCGAAGAGTGAACTGCATCAGAACTAATGCGTGGTCAGACTCAACGCAGGTGGTGCAATAGGACCTACAACTTTGCACTGAGCCACGCCAACGGTAACTTACTGCTATGTAGTCGATTTGAGTTAGGGTATCAGTTGAATTGAAGCGCCACGTTTCCGACTCATCCAAATGAGATCGGTGAGCTCGTTGTAGAAGGCGTCCTTTTAGATATCTGAACTGCAATTGGTCGGTGCATATGCTGATACGATGAAGAAACATCTTTTAGTGTTGCTTCCCTTCCGGACGCTGATTGAACCCTGGAAACACACTGTACATAAACGGCTGTTGACGGGGATCCAATTGATAAGAGAGGAATCCGCCCTGTTGCTAAGTACAACACCTGCCCCGTGCTGACCCACTGGGTGGACTTCGTCGTCACCTGATTTACGAAGAACAAATCTGGCGGGCTCAACTGGGTTATAGTAGTAGGATCCTAGATACGAGTCTCCGACCCGCAGCAAATATCGATCCCCAAGGGTTCCATTGCCCGAGCCAGACAAGTTTGTTGAAATACCTGCATAAACGTCCTCACGTTGAAGGCCCCCAGATTCAGTGATTGACGAGGCTTTAGAATGGAGTATGAAATTATTTTTTGTATGCATTGGGGTTTAATGGACGGGTACTGCTAGGGTGTCCAGCCACTAAACAGGGGAGCGATTAGGGTTCTCGTCCGAAGCCTTTAGTTCTAACAAGAAACTAACCGCAAGGCAGCGGATGAAGCGAAGTGGAGGTCTATTTACTTAAATCAATTACTCCTCCCCTATTGTTTACCGACTGAGACGCTAACTCGAGTCGAACCCGCAACCTGGAGAACCAGGAGACTGAACTTCGTCTGACCTTTACCCATTGACCTTCCAGGCATGATTAGATTTCCTGGCTTGACAAAAGCCATCCTGTATAGCTCGTTGGGTCATAGAGGTGCACAAGTCATCACACCACGTCAAGGTGCAGTCCCGTCGTGGGTCGGAACACAGTTTCAACTTGTTCGCATTGAATTTGGCCAGAGGACGTGTTAAAACAATCGGGATATCCAAAGGGTGTTGCGGTCACCAGTAAGCTGACTCTGACTGGTTGGTGTAGTGCACAAAAACAGGTGAACCATGGATAAGCTGCTGTTCTTCAAATGGTATTTCCCCGTCCGATCCTCAGTAAGCATTAGGATTGTTCAGGATGGTAATGTCTGATACAGAAGAACTTCCCTTGCTCGGCACGTGAATCCTGCAACATGCCCAGTCAGTAGTTCTTAGCTCTTTCAAGCTGATGCAATCAGTTTCAGTTTATACAACCATTAACCAAGCACCTTCGTGCGCAGCTTTTGGTTGCTGTCTTTTTGGCTACCCATTCGGATGAAAAAGGAGAAAGACTGAAAAGTTGAATGTAGACTGGAATAGAGAATTTCAGTGGTCTAAGGTTGCAAAGAAATAGAGAAGATACACAAACGCCCCTGTTTACGACACTCAGTGTCTCTAACCATCTGAAACTGAAGCCTTCGTCCAGTCTTATGTGAAGCCTCCCATTAGTTGGTCTGCACTGTAACCCTGTTGCATCGATGATGTAACCGACATAACAAGGTTACATCCAACCAACTAATGGGAAGCTTCACATTAGACTGAATGAGGGTTTTTGAAAACGTAACACGGAAAGTTTTCCGTGTTGGCTTTTTTACTGATAATGAACCATTATCTACGGATCAATCCTCCAACAGTTTGTCTATATACAACTCGCTGGACCAAGTGAACAAACGAACGAGGTGGACGGAATCATTTTAGTCATTCAACTGGCCACACGCATTTCTAATTCGGAAATCCATTCCGTATAAACCTGTTTTCGCATTTTTGATACCTCCCTGTTGGATTACTTTGTTTGTTTTCTTCAACAACAGACTTGAAATGGGACTGGGGGGTATTGCACTGTGGAAGAATGGAGGTGCACCCCAGGGAACGCTACGCAATGGAGTCGCTACCATCATCACCACACTCGTAAAACATTTCTGTTTTTTTAATTACACACATCTGTGTGGTGAACAGCAGACGGAGCGAAACCCATAGTCCCGAAGACCTGCTGCTCCGTCACGGAAACAGGTAACCTAAGTCCAAGGACTTGGAGTGGCGAAGCACATAAGGCTACGCTAGTTTAGGCGTGGTATTGTACCGGACGACAGCAAAGCTGTCTACTACCAAAGCTGGGTGGTGGGGCTCGAACCTCGGACCATTGGGCTCAAAGCAAGCCATTGACAGCGACTAAACCACTGCGCCACCACCAGCCTTAAACGTTGAAATCACCGCTCACATTGTGAAAAGCTGCTGATAGTCAGCAAACAGGATGAATTGAGCTGGCCTCAAAAGATGCTTGGTAAACGAATTTGTCCAAACAGTCTTTCTCCGAAATAAACACCCCCCCCCTCAGATTTGCACTAGAGTTCATTAATCGGTCAACTACCATAAACGAGCTCGTACTATCTTCTGTTCATGGCACATCATGGTTTTGTCACTTCTTTTTTAATGCACCTTGCTTCACTGTACCTCATTGAGAACGCTACAAATTCACCCAATTGGGTGAGAAAAGTCTGTTCTGATTTGTCTAAACCTACAAACCTACTTAACTCAGGGTGAATGAATCAGCCGGTTTGATGAAGTTTCATGGGAATTCGGTTTGAGTGACGCCCTAAACACCTTAACGGCTTTTTATTCGAGAGTGCACTTATACACTTCACACAACCAACCAAGTGTTGTCTACACGGCAATTGGCGTTCTCGTATTTGGTTTTATGGGACTAACTCTTGCGTGAGGATGAATCGGCTTTACTGGTGTCTGTGACAATGCCTGTACATAAACAGCTGTCAGTCGCAAGGTTGGTGCTGAGTGAGAGCCAATTCTGATTCCAGATTTGGATGGTAAAGTTAGCTTTCCCACCACGGTGATCATAACTTACTTGACAATGTTGACTTGTGATTTCAACTAATCACCGAGATGACAGCACCATCCCGAAACCGGTTTTGGGAAGAGAGTTCCGATAGAGGGACGACAGAGCACATGGCCGAACCTAAGAGATGCGTTCAGATTCAGACTGTTTCTTATATCTTTTCAACTTGGCCTTGGCCTGAACAACCTGGCACTATTTCGCCCACAAACAAATCGTGGAACTTTCTCTCTTTTATAGAGATTATCGCACTATGATTTGTTTGATACACCGTCTGAATTCAGACGTGTGAAATACTTCAAATGAATCTGACTGATAGCATTGTACTTTCAACTCCACAAAAAACAAATGAGTTACCGAGCGAGGATGAAAGTTTGGGTGGGATACGGTTTAAATGTCCTGGAAAGTTGTCCTTGCCCGAAGGTCGAGTAAGCTTTAGACGAGAATGAACGAACACGCGGTAACTAACGTCAGTCGACCGGGAAAGGTAGCGAATCACTTCGAAGCAGATCGATAACTCAGTCACCATATTTAGGTATTAGTGTTGGAATGGGTTCAGTCTAGGCTAGGCAGAGGTTCCCTCGAATAACACCAATTCTTGTGAACCAAATGCAATAGCCAACAGATCTTTGACATTGAAGGACACACTTGATAAGATACTCAATGGTAATTGACGGAAACTCAAAATACAACGCAAGCGATGGTTGCAAATCGGCCTTTGAAGACGAGTCCTTTGACCACAACTCAGTTTAATCATGCGCCGAAAAACTTAATGAACACTAGCCGTAAATCAAGGAAGAAATTCCAATGTCGGATAAAACAACGGCGTTTTTTTTGTATTGCAAACGAAGCACAAATGATGGACCTTCTTCATATATGTTACTTTGCTGAAAACCCACAGAACCATTACTCTAGATGACAGAGACGATACAGTGCGACGCCCTAAAACGCTAGCTCATTAGGAGTCCGAGGAACGACCGCGAGAAGCTGCAAGTATCAAAATGTAAAAAGATGTAGAAGGCTGAGGCTATTGGTAGCAGTTGCAATATTTTCCGTATAATTAGGAAGAATGGCTCTATGAAAGTAGGTAAAAGTGAGATAATAAAGGAATCGGATGGTACACTGCAACAGTAACGCCATCTTGAACGATGGGTTACACGTTTCACGACTCAGTACAACTGGCCTGCATCGACATTAGGTCTGTCCACCCTCACGTTGACTGGGCAATCACTACCTGTAGTTGTGAATTCTTCATCTGAAATGGAGGTTTCCCGGGAAATAAATTACCTCAAAGATATACGTCCTCCGGCCCTGATGGGCTGTCCTCTTAAGGTTTTAAGGATGGAGGTACAGCGTTGATCTTGGAGTTAAAAAAACTACTGTGTGTGATAGGGAACAGGTTCCAACTGAATGGTGTGAATCGGTGATCACACCGATTTACAAGAAGGGGTATAGATCCTGCTGTGCAAGCCACAGGGGAATTAGTATGATCAACATATTTTCCAAANTCACACAGCAAGGTTCTGGAACGCAAACACACTTTTCGTAGACCCATCATTTCTATCCTCCTCGACCTAGAAGCGGTCCACGACTCAGTCGACCGCTCTTTACTATGGTGCTGCCTCCCTGTCACTCTGGAAGGTGTAACCGAGAAGTTTGATTCAATATTACCATCCCTTTATACTAACAGCCGAAGCTCAGTTCGAACTTGCAGCATCTTTTTGCCTCAGTCCACCACAGAAAGTGGTGTTCGTCAGGGTTTCCCCCCTCCATTTTCATTTCTTAACTTAGTTATAAATTTGATTCCGGAAACAGCATTGTCGTCGTGCGAGGATAGTGGTATCGACTTGCTCCAAGATGAAAGACTCTCTCATCTGGAGTATGCAGACGATATTGTACTGCTAAGTGAAGATCCAGGTAAGTTGCAAACTTTTCTGGATAGTTTGAGTGCCAGCGTGGCCATGTTCGGTATGTTTTGCACCTCCGAAGTGCAAAATTTAGCCCCAGGACTGCGTTGGTCCAATTTCATTTTAACTGGGAATTAATGGAGCAACTGGAAAAGATTTCTTATTTGGATAGCCATATCTCACCCGGTTTACGCATCATGGATGAAGTGTTAGCTAGCATAAAGAAGGCTCGGTTGCCATTTTCCAACTTGACACATTTATAGCGCCGTTGCGACATCCGGTTGCCTGTGAAACCCGGTATATGCTGCAGTAGTTTCGCCGGTGCTTCTTCTAATCTTGCCCAGCAAGTGCAAGGAGAGCACGGGGGAGTAGATGATAGGCAGATGATACGCAAAATACGACCGAGGAATCGCAGGCGGTGAAGAGCGATTACTTCTGTCCGAGAAAGTCTATTAGTAGCCAGGACAAGACGACGGATTTCGTCATTGCTTATCCGGGTAATGCATCGGTGGACGAATCAGGGGAGTAGATTGTCATCCTCCGCTCCGAGAGGCCAGGTTTCACAAATGTGAAGTAGGGCACTACGAGCCGCGGCCATGTACACCCTTCACTTAAGGAACTAACGGATATCATGGCGGAGCCACCTGTGTCGCATGTTGGCAAAAGCTACTCTAGCTTTTGCTAGTTGCGATGTGATTTCTTCGCCAACACTACCTCCAGAGGGTTACTAAGCTCTCGAGGCACTTAAAGCTCTCGATCATTTCTATCTGATTACCAGAAGAGTTGAGTGCAGGCACAGGCTCCTGAACAAGCACTTTGCACTTGGGTGGTGCCAAGCACACCTGGATACCTCTATCACCAAGTGGTTTAAAGTTTGTTGGACTGTTGGACTAGACGATTTTATCTTCAGTTCAGTTCAGTTCCAGGACGTTGACGGCGGTGTGCCAGTTAGTCCAGTTTCTTGCAGCGATGGGCTCCAGGGATCCCCCGATGCTGCGACAGATGGAAGAGGGAGATGACTCTTCTTCAAGGTTGAGATCAAAACTTCAGGAGAGTTGGGTGTCGACCTCCAACTTTCGCGCCACATTCCGGTCACGCCTTATGGATCAGGGCAGCAGACCCTGACACCGGCATCGATCAAGTTACAACCCCGGCCTAATAGGCTGAAGAGTTCTAGTGGTAAAGTTAATGATCGAATAATGTAACGGGATGAGAATAGGGTACGGGGTAGAATGAATAAAAGATAACATTAATGGATAAAGAGGGAAAGAGTAAATGAGAGTGAGTCGGGGACGGAGAGGGAGAGCAGTGTGGGGAGGAGGGAGTGGAGCAGTCGGACAATCACGTTACTCGGGCGGTTTCTTAGGTGAAAAGGCTTTGCCATACGGCGTCCAGGCGGATCTTAAAACTCTTCACCGAACTGGAATTGACTACTTCATTGGGTAGTCTGTTCCAGTCGTTCACCATCCTTACGGAAAACGACTGCTGCCTTATGCGGGTGAATACCCTGATCTTAGCTAACTTAAGTTCATTCCCCGTTAACGTTGGGTTCTCGCT
>UZAN01041446.1:0-45907 GCA_900618425.1 Echinostoma caproni | reverse complement strand
TCAAACGCGTTGTATGAGCTGCATTAGCACACCAGTTAGCAGTCGATTTATCATTGGGTATTATTATATTATATTTCCACACATGTTTGTATTCAGACTGTGTACCGAACAATTCCCGTTACAATAATTATTATAAACAGAAGAGAGCAACGGTTTGCTCGAGGGCGTAATACCGTTAGGTTGCCCAGTCCAAAGCACGTGAATTTTCTTATGGAATTCATAACCGGAGACTTCGGTTAACCAATGCCTGACCCGCAAGGCGGTGGGGCGGTGTATGAAAACCGCTGGTGTCCTGTTCAACTGATCATACGTCCTTTGCACGGGGTCAAACGTCCATATACACTTCCATATTCGATTGAGCTGGTGACCACTGCCGCAGCCGAGAACTTGTCTTTGCAGTCCGTACGCCTCTTCTTTTTTTGGTTTGGAATCAAGGTTTCTGAACAACTCCCCCAGGTGAACGTTCAGTAGTTAACCGACCTGATAATAGTCCCGGATATTGGATTTTCGTCCTCTCAGTTCGGTGGATAAACACCCCCGCCTCGGAAATGCAGTGATTAAAGCTTTCTCAGCAGAATCTATTTGAAACGCTCTGTTGTGTGTAGTTATTTCGTAAGGTGCAAGGGAGGGATGAACAACCACAACCCGATACACCCACCCTCGACCATGGTGAGGTTTTCGGGGGTTGTTAGCGGGTAACTTCAACGGAAATCAATTTTGACCTTCAAACGGAATAAGGCAGAACCGTGTTTATAAAATCTCTAAAGTACAGGTCTCATCATGTTTTACACATTCTGAGATGTTTCCACACATTAAAATAAATGTTGTGAATGCACATCTTCAAACATTCGTCGTAGACAGACAAAAGCCGCTGAAAAGAAATAAATGTTATTAGTGGATTGGCGGACCCCATGGATGTCATCAGTCTCTGATTCATGATGGCAAACGTCAACAATACACTACTGACCAGTAACGTCAATTGGTTGAAAACTACGTTGAATTAATTCCAAATATCACTCTGACAAATTGGTTCGCTCAATAGTGTGGCTTATGTCCGATGCAAACAGACTCATTTGTTTTCGTGCCCATTTTGCTTTTTGTCTGTACACTTGTCCATGAGTTGAATTTATCAATTGGACAAATCATAGCACGAGATTAAACAGATAAACGGATGAAACATTTGAAACACGTCTCTTTTTCCTCAAAAATGAAAAATATATTAATGGATGACGCTGGTATGCCCGATAATGTTCTGTCAATTTTCAGAGCTGTTGGATACAATTTGTGGTAAATATGCAGATAAATCGTGTGCAGGTTCTGGTAGTAATCATTTTTTCTGACAAGATGTGCTGTTTATTAGTGGCACACTCTTCAAAAACAAACGTAACAATACGCAGTAATATATTCCAGTAGAAACGCGTCTGTGAGGGACAAAAAATTGCTTTTGAAAATGGGATTCTCAAACTAATTCAATGCAAGCTGAGACGCGATAAACTATCAGCTGAGGGGAATCTTTAACGATACCCTTTTAAAAAATGATGGAGTATTCTCCCGTTCATATTTGCATGCAAGACTTCTGGTGAAAGGTAAGTCGGTCCATTCGAATATAAACCATCCAGTAGATGTGAAGAACAAAAACCCAAATAACTACCTCGACCACGATGAGTTAAATTACACATTGCAACAATTAGTGCGGCAAACTAATCGAAAGTATCTACTGTAGTTAACAAAACTAACAGAGCTATCACAAAAAGAACTGGACTATTATAATCAGAATATAGAAGTGTTCACTAATAAACGTTTGCGATTGATTCTGCTTCAACTCTTTATATTCGTGACATGGGAACCAACATTGTGAAATTGCCATGGTTCAACTGAAGTGTGCTTTGGAAACCAGATACACAGAGACGGCGGAGGTATTGGATGCAGATAATCAGTCCGTCAGAGGTTACATGTAGTCACTGTGTAAAATTGAAGTGTAAACTAAATATGCTTTTTGTCGAATATATTATATTGCTTGGTTCAGTTTCCAGATGGCAGTATGAACCCACAAATTCCGTTAGCCTACGATGGATAGAATATATACAGTACTCAAGAAACAGAACACGAAAAACATACGACTGTATAAGGTGACTGTAAATGCCAGAATAAATCGACACTACAGGTGCTGATTGAACTCATGCAACATGACTCTTGTTTTGTAAAATGCATTTCAGTTTCTAACATCATAGATGTAAATCGATAGCTATGGATGAAGAGTTTTCACTCCAAACTTTATCTCCCACTACTAATTTCTTAGTTCTCTCGCATCACTATTTGAATTCATACACGAACTTGATGGACGCAATTAACGTTTCAGCAGTTCGAAAGGTACGGCTCAGAATTGAAAAATATTCTATGCAAAGCAGCATGGAAGTTCATTATTTCTAATAAAAGACTGCTATTTCACGAGTGTTTATTATATTCAATACAAGTATTCGGAATGGTCGGTCTTTTTTCATTCAGTGCACAATAAATAGGTCGATTGGTAAATATTTTCTCGTTTTAATAAATGACAAAATATGTTGTTACAAACCACTCATGTATCAGCCGTTGATCTAAAAAAACTAAAAATGTATTCTAAGAAACAAAAGCAGACTCTCGAAAGTTGAACTTGAGGTTTGCGGTTCGTTAAATAAGCCTCTCGTAATTTCAATCACTCCTAACCAGGTAAAACACCCAGGAAATTTCGAGATATGGTTGAAGCCGAGAATCCACTTTTTCGACGGGTACACGAACCCAAGGGGCTAGTTCCAAGGCAAAAATCGCTCAGTTACCGCCCAGCAGTTGAGATTTGAATTTCGACGAAAAATTAGTTTTGTGTTAGAATCAGTGAAAAGACATCTCCCTCGAACCTGGTTCTTTATCTATTGAAAGCGGAATTTATTAGGGAAAATAGCTAATACCAATGTAGCAGTGAACTTGGTGGATTCCATGGAAAGACGACTGCCTCCGGTGCTCAGAAGTGAAGAAGGACCAATAGAACATTGATAAAATGGAAGTATAATACGAACATCAGGCCTTTGGTTCATTTTTATAACATAACTCGAATTGCCTTTTTTATTGAGAAGTTTGTATCTTACAACTGTTGCACCAACCAGCAATCGTACGTTTTAGTGTTATTCGACTAATACGAAGCAAGAACATTAGCGGGAAATAGTGCATATATGTTGCATTTGATGTTGATCAGCATGATTTCATTCCCTTAAGTGAGACTCGAAACAACAAGCGTTGGGATCAACAAGTGTGACGACAGTCAGGGTGCGGCACGAGTTCAGTCAATATCTTTGATGCGTAACATTATAATTGCCAGTGCTATCGAAATAAAATCAGGTTTGTTAATGTCTCGCATTAAGTGTGCACTCAATTTGCAATTCGGTCCGGCGAAATATCAAGGCTAAGCCTAAAATAGGTCCTCCCCGTCAAAATTATAAATAGAATACGAATTCACACTTAGTACCCCGAACGATTTTGCTGCTTGTTTATTGTTGCTGAAAGCAAACAACTACGTTCAATCTCCCTTGAAAAATCGCATTTCCTAACCTATTTTCACTTTTCAACAAACCAAACCAACTGTTTAGGTAACAATGTAGGTCCTGATTGAGCAATGTCGCTCCCTCAGTATGTTGCACTTCCTGATACTTACTCGGGAGCTGACCGATACACGAGCTGTCCATTGACCGGGGAAAGCAATGTCGCATTGGGACAATTACGTCTCCCTTGGTGTGACGCACACATAAAGCTGATCCCTAATTGAATAACCCTTACGCAGAGGGTACATAGATACCACCAGTTCAATACTTGATAATGTGCAAGCGTCTATCTATCAGAAAGAAGCAGAAATAATTCAAAATTTTCAATGATCCAAGCGCGATTCAGAGCTATGGAGTAAAAGTAATTGGTATTTCGAAGAGAATTGTTTGTATCGATATACTTACCCGAACGGTTATCAAAGAACTGGTCAACATTGCAGTATCTCCGGAATTATGCCATCAGAAAAGCAACGGGAAGTTCAAGGTAATTAGGAATGCGACCTTGATATGGTGTACCGACGTGAGAGAAATACGTGATGAGTTCCCAGTGCTGGAGAGCATCGTTTCAAGCGGGATTACCGAAGTTGATCCATATATGTCATATTGTGATATTTTCACTGCTAATGAAACAGCTTCAAAACACAAATGGCACCCTGAACGAACTTCAGCTTCCTAAGTTTGAACTTATTTGCAGCCGAGAAATCCAAGGGAATGGTGTCTTCAATGTTTTGTTCGAGTATGGCAGATGAAAGGTTCTTACTGATGCTTCGTTCCAAATTTTGCTGATCAACATGAACCACAACATGGTTTTCCAAGGCGCTTCGCTTAACGTTTTGTAGATAATACTGCTAGCGATAACAAAGTCGCAGGAATCCCGAATGTCAATTATTATGGCCACTTCCAAACCGTACTTTAGTGTTACAACCAATGGCCCAGGGCTTGATTTGATCTTTCAAATGTTTGTTGTGGAAATATTTACTGGAATACATTGTCTTTGGAAAAAGATGAGAAACCAAAAAAACGCCGAACTGAACATGTCTATGGTCATGAATCGGGTCCAACAGCGTTGGGTGCCTGTTCATCCGCTTGTACTTATTAACCTTCATTAATACTGGGTTCAAACCCACCTTGAATCAGCCAATAGTGGAACCACCAGAAGAATGCTGTCGTCGCGTCGATTATTTAACGCATCTTGAAAAAAATCGTCTACTTTCAATTTGATAATGAAGAAGTGGGTTATATTAAAACGAATCAAATCTCAGTTTTCACTTGTACATGTATTTGTAGAGATTTTGTGGCCTCTTTTTGTTACAGTATTCACCGAAGTCACGGACAGGTTCTCGACCTTTATATTACTCTCGCTGATGGGATTGAAACTCAGTTTATTGATTCTATCGCATCAACGTAGCTGTGCAAACGGGTTAACGATAATCGCTATTCACCGAACCGGTCTGTGAGATATGATGATGGACCTTCAGTCAATTGATGACACACTGAAGCTCTTGG
Organism: Echinostoma caproni; assembly: GCA_900618425.1. Lineage (NCBI taxonomy): Eukaryota > Metazoa > Platyhelminthes > Trematoda > Plagiorchiida > Echinostomatidae > Echinostoma > Echinostoma caproni. The sequence goes on along the minus strand of UZAN01041446.1, from coordinate 40,829 downwards.
GTGAATGCGTGATTGCTAATTACCGTTTTCCTTGCAACAGCACTGACGAAATTGGGCAGGTCACTGGCCAAAGGTCACTGTAAACTGGGTTAACTGAGTCCCTTACTGTGTTGGGGCACTTCTAATTCGTGAATCACATTATAGTATCATGTGTTGAGCTCAATCAGTCACTAAAGTCATGCGGTATGTTCACCAAAGCTGGGCATAACGCATGTATAAATCGGATTTAGTGTGCAATATCAATAACTAAAACGAACGAAAGATGTTTACAGGATATCTACAAACACTACGACATTGAAAAGGAAAGCATTAATACGTTGTACAGTGGACATTAGGAGCTTCTAATGCGGCAAAGAAGTCCACGTATTACGTAAACTCAGTAAAAGATATTTCACTTGTTTTCAACTGTGTGGTTTCCTGTGAATTTCGTTTTGTTAATAAATAAAGCATTACATCAGGTAGGTACAAACTACTTTGAATGGACAACAGTGATCCTCTTTTGTGACTTCATCATTGCAGGAAATCTGCGCGAAATGCGAAACTAGATCAATCATAAACACCCGGGTATGCCAATGGTTTCTGATGTTGTTGTCCGTTTTCACGTCTTTTAATTGTTGTATAATAATGATTTTTCACTTTCGTTGACACACTGTGGTTATGTGATTGCTGAATATCCACCCTCTGATGTGTATTAAGCGATTCCTTGACTTGATTTGATATTATAACCGGGACCCTTGTAAATCATGAAGGACGCCATGTTTTCAGTTGGGTAGCGACGCAAAGTTTGCCGTTTGATATTATTTATGGTTGAAATTCTGTAATCGCGTTGAAGGTAAGTAGCTTTATGATAAATAAACACTTGAAACTGAAGAAGAGCTGACTGCTGAGTGCGCTCTTCTAACCTTAAGCGGAAGGCATCATAAAATATCTTATTTTCTTCGATGCGCAACGACCAATCGAAGATGTACACTTAGATTTTGCTTTAATCAGGTGGCAGGTATAAATAAATAATAGGAACAAGTAACAGAATTACCGTAATTGTCATCCACCTGGTATATTTTGTGATAGATGTCCCAACTGATTTCCATACTACTTAAAGGCATATACAACTGGCTAACCTGTTACGTCGCACTTTATGGAATTCTCTCACTTAACAGGAGTACATTGTTCATATAGGATTTGAGAGAGTTACAAAATTTATGTTAGAGTGATGAAAACGCATATTGTTGGCTGGTTGATACGAATGATTTGGGAAATTTACAACTTTCTGAAAATGTCAGCGACGCAGATCCTTTAACGTGCTTTCTCCCGGTCGCCATGTTCTTACTGCATCCACAATAACTAGGTTAGAGACCAAATTTACTCTTGAAGACAAATCATTTTTGTACTTGGTCCATCAAAGATCCAGTTCCATAAAAATACATTCGAAAAATTATTGAATGCTCGAACCATTAAACCAAATATAAAACTCCACTTGATGACTTCAGGAAAATCAAATTATGTTCAATTTTCCTGATATACAAATAAATGACAAACTCAACTGAATAGCTATGAAAATTAAGAAAACAGACTCGATCTTTTATTGTGCCCACTGTCAAATCTTTAGCATTTGTTGTGATTTCCTTCCTTTTACACCAAAATTGAAATAGGAAACTTCCCATGAATTGCAAAATTCTTCACTCATAATCCAACCTATCCAGAACTATCTTGCTTTCCTTTAATTTTCGCACGGATGCACGGTTTATTAAAACACCATTCTCCCTTAATGATAACATGAATACTCTCGGTAATTTCGCTGCAAAAAACGTTTGAAATGGCGTTTCCTAGGTTTTCAGCGCATCACGTTTGATTCGGCATGAACGCATCAATTTATTGTGCACGAATGATGATGAATGAATCGTTGAAGTTGTTTTGTCATTTCCAAGGCCCGCAGCAATGGACTGCGAGGGATACCATTAAAAATGTACCGCTTCTTGGTATTTTTCTGGGACTAGTATCGGCAACCCTTGTAGGACTGTGTGCACAATGGCACATTCCTAAAATTTGGCCTAAACGACGAGATTCTCGCGTGTTCTACCTCCAGTCCACTGCCTGACGCCCTGTGAATAGTCAGCAAACAGGGCACACTTTTTTGCGTTTGTCTAAACTAAGCTTAAGTTGAGACGTCAGAGATTATTAAAAGATGGAGGGGGGCGACAGTGAGGAATAATTCTGAACGCGGCCAACTGTCAAGTTGAGAAACAAATGCAGCTGTTGACATGATGAATCATGTCTAAAAGTTTTGTTTTGGTAAACAATACTCCAAGCAATAAGTGGGAGCAGGTCGGTTATCATCATTTCGAGGGGACGAGATTTCATCGCTTAGAAACCAAGATAGTCAGAGAAAACGGTTGGCAAAACAAAATGGTATATCCGGATAGCTCTGTTGGCATGTCTACATGCGATAACGTTTTACTGTTACAATGTCGTTTTTGAATCCTAGTTATTTCTAGTTTTTGATTCAAGCCATTTTTGGGAACAAACCTATCCAGTTATGTTTTATTTTGCTCTATAATGATAAGGATGATACAAAGATGGATGCGTTCGAGAAAAAATAGTTGAAAAGATGATCAGCTGGTGATTCTGAGGGAACTTTGCTAAAAATATTTATATGATATGATTGGAACACAAGGTGGGAGCAGTCTCTAATCTTGATTGAATGAGTGGATCAGATGAACTTTTGTATACGAAAGATGACAATTTTTCAGCATCCTCAATTAGCAAGAAGATATTGATATACTGCTGCATGTATTTAACACAGCCCACCGTAACCCAAATTTAATCTGCGAATTAGAGAAGGAAAAGTCGTTAGCTTTAATTGATATATTAATAACCCGGAAAGATGACGGCTTTATTCAAAGATGGGCCATGTACAAGAAGACTTGGTTCGGCCAGTTTGTTTATTTCAACAGTTTCTGACCGATGGATGCAAAAGAGTCCTAGTTCTATCGTTGTTCCATAGGGCGAGGAATTTGTACAGCGGACACAATACCGAACGAGCAGAATATTTTTAGTTCATTACGGGAGAATGGTTTTCCCGGAGTTATTTGTTCGTTTCTAAAATCGAACAAGAAATTCGACACAAGCACCTATCTATCTAAGAAGATATCCAAATCTCTCTGCCGCACAAAGTAAAGTGAACAATGCAGCCTATCACAGCGCATGAGAAACGCTTTGCGAAGAAACACCTATACTTCAGCATCACATCTCCATCCTGGCAGTGAATGTCGCCCCCTGATCCCATTCAAAGATTGCCATTGCGTTTACGCCCTCTAATGCAGTTACAACGAAACAATGTTTGGTAGAACCGACCTATCACCGCGAACTAGAATGGCCGAATACATCACTAAGCACGTCCGTGAATCAATGACCCAGTCTACACAAACTTTTTGACTGCATCACGTAGGCCAACCTAGGCCATTTCATACCAACTGGTTAAAAACGGTCACAAGGTAGACTCTGCGATGGTGTTCTCGGTTTTGTTACGTCATCACGGCTAACGCTGGCTAAGGATACGCGAGGCATTATCGATCGCAAACAACAAACCCATCGTGTGTCCAATAGCATATGACCTTTATCCTTGGCCTTCCCTGGCCGTAACCAATCATGTGCAACTACACATACGCACACACTAAAACCTAAATGAATTGCTCAGTTCACTTCATTTGTTCATCCCTTTTAATGTAATACATACGCAATCAATGAGAGTGCAGTGTTTGTCTGTTGACTTGCCCGTTCAAACAGAGGTGTGTAACAATTCGCATAAACTGCTAACTCTCCGTGGCATTCCTATTCCGCTTTTAGGGATGAAACTCTCCTTATTCTGTGCGTGCACGCGGTTGACCTAATGACAGGGCGATAACATCTGTTGGTTCATGTGTCACGACTAGAAATCGCTCCATACCATGGTAAATGAATCAAGCAACAGTGACCTCAGCTAACCAACGACCATAATCCCAAAGGGCATAGCACTTAATTGATCGTTCGCAATTGCTGATAGGGATACAAACTATCCGACTCGAGCTTGGCTGGGTCGCTCTTCACAAGGTTAAATGATGCTACTCAACCGTTTAAGTATATGATCTCCGTAGAAACACACAATTGTATTGTATCCTCGCAATATCCGAGGGGAAAATATTCAGACTTATAGATCACTGAATTTGCAGCATGCCTCACCACCAGAAAAGGCGCAAATGAACTTCACTACTGACAACCTACATCTTACATGACCAATTTCCATGCCAATAAGCTTATCCGTTTTGTTAGCATTCACCACTATGAAACAGACTCAGAAGCAGTTTGTCTCATAACTTCAGCCCGGAAGCTTCCTTATCAATCTATCCACCAGAAGCGTTAAGTGCACCATTGGGTAACCAGTAGGTCAATACAACGGCACACAAGACATTCAATCAGCTGACTGATTTGGAGGAATTCAGAATTAAGTTTTCAGACACACACTGTTGGTAAACCGGTCAATCCAACTATGCCAATACAAACCACGCACAAATCAATCTTATCATTTAGACCTGTGCTCACTATTTTCAAGATACAACTGCATACAATCAGTTTTCATCAAAATAACTCACTCCATCTGCATTCACATATATTGACGATCATGCATGGCAGTTGCTCCTCAGCCACGTAGGTGATGATGCAAGAATCCTATACCCCCTACTTCTGGATCGCTATGAATACAAAAGAGCATCAGCTACTGATACGTGGACAAATGAATACTTCGCCGTCTCTATATGAAATGCATCAGAGGAACTGATATATCTATGATGGATAAAACGATCCAGGGAATCCAATATATGTGCTGTTCTTTCTAGCGGTAGTCAGTCTTCTGAGGCCAGCGGACCTGTGCAACAAAATGTGTTTAGATCTCTGTGGAGGAATCGTTGTGGTACACTACCCTGAAAACCAAGAATGTGCCTGTTCCGGCACAGAAGGCGCTTTCTTTCAAATAAATCGTTGCCATTCCAACAGAAGTGAGAACGATGCACATTGGACTATGAATTGCGTATGCTCGTGGACTTTAGTCTGAAAAATGGCTTGCTTTGGACTGCATTGCGTAAACCAATATTTTGGAGTTCATTCAAATCAAACTAACTTCACTTTACGAATCAGAGTGCAACAAGCTCTTTTGTAATTAAAGTTGCTGGGGAAATGAAATAGTGCCAACATCATCTGCGGCAGAAATGAAGCGCGGTTCAAACAAAAATCAACTATGCTCACCAACGAATAAACATCTCATTGAAGTGATGAACTACGTTTGCTCAAACATTTTCAGTTAACTAAAATAAATATTTCGGTCATCTGAGAATATATCTGATTATGGATTCATCCGGGCGAATACATTTTCTCTCAAACCGATATGGTTTGTTTGCATATTGTGATGCTGGACAAGTGTTGCATCATGGGGCCTCGTTGACCAAAGGAGAAGGCGTTTATGTTTACTCGTGTTTTGTCACAACAGGTTGATTAGAGGCACGGTTACAGAAGTGCCTGATGTCATGATCTTTGGCTGAAATCCGAAATTATTTGTTTTTACTTAGACTATAATGCATTACAAAGTTTCAAACGAGAATAACTTTTATACACGACATTTCCCTTCGTTTTTGTCAATTCCTTTGTTTCCCAGCTACAAACAACATGAAGCAAAAGAATAAAAGTAGGTGCTTGTATTGCTAGAAACCCCAAGCTTGAGTGATTACTCAGTTGGAAGTCAAAACAATCAAACATTTCCCCAATTTTCGACCAATGCATTACAAATAAGGTTTACAAAATCATCGGAAAATTTAGGATAGACCTTGCGCTTGATCAATTGAAAAACAATGGTTTCTAATTCATTCAGACCGGTGGTACGCTAGGAAATATGTAGAAAACATACACCAGAGTTTTACTCCTATTCAATCAGAAGGAAGTTAGCCCGGGTCGTTTTCAGTCTGAAAACACGCAGTACAATCCTTCCAGCAATAATAAGAAACAGGAAGGAAACGATACAAGGAAAAAATTAATTTATTGAAAACTGTTTACGGCAAAATCGCAGAGAGCAGCTGCCAGAATATCCGCACAATGGGGGATTTGATGGCCAGAATCCGTATGTGCGCATCGGTAGTTTCGTTGCTTGCTGGGGATAGGAGTGAAAATTCCGAAATTTCTCTTATTTCAAAAGTCATGTTTTTCAGATTCTTTCATCTACAATTAATCCAAATTACAACAGCAACATCTAACGTGTTTGACTAGACTGCTTCAAACACCTGAATGAACTTTGAATAACTGAAGATGCTGAAAGATCATTGGCCCATTCCACAATGAGATGTCTTGCGGTTTGTCCCACGTCGAAGTATTTTTTTTGAGAATTCTCTTTGACATCATAGGTGTCGCCTGCTTTCAATGTTATTTGCTACAGCCAAACAACTTTCACTGAAAATGAGAGAAAATTAAATGAACACCGTGGCAGTTTGTTCAATTTGTATGGAGTTCGAATCGAATAGACTAAAAGTTATTTATCTATATCACTAATTCAATCAGCAGGTTGATTCGCAAAAATGTAATAATTAGAATAAAATAAGTTTTTCCAACAGCACTTGCTCAAATCTGTCTTAGACTCATATGCAATTGTGTGAACTCAACTTCAACTCAACTTACAACTGGATTACTTTGAGCCAAATTACTCAAATATTTTGGCATCACATTTGTACGCCATCGCTACTGGAAATGGATTTTACCGTACTCTTTTGTCAATATGCAAAATTATTTATTTCAATCGTACAGTAAAATTATTCATTTATAGAACAAATAAGCCGTAAACTGAAAAGCTGAGCTACACTGTACAGCTGTTTCAACCTGGGTTGTGTCTCAACAGTAGTAAGAATCCATTGAAAGCGAGGTGCTATGCGTGCAACAAGGTAGAAATGATGGGTTGTACTAAATTGCGTATAAAGAAAAGGAAAAACGATTTGATTAGCTTTCAGCTGACCAAGTGGGTGGCAAGCTCTCTTTGTGCCAGTGAGGTCCCAGTTTCGATTCCCAGTTGGATCGATGGAAGCGCACAGCTGGTAAAAGTCAATCAGGNCTGGTAAAAGTCAATCAGGTTCAAATAGATGTACGGTGCTTCCCAGGTTTTCAGTTTACGCTTTCTTTCTCCTATACATAACTGATTCCGCTTTTCAAAATTATCCGTATCATTTAGTTATAGAGTATGTGTTCTGAAAGAGAAAACATATCAACTTATCCTTTGGAGGATGCCGTTAACAAATGCAGCAATAACGGTAAACGTAGAATAATTCGATCGGGAATGGAATTCATGGTTGAAGACATCAATTAAACACTGTTTACCTAAGTATATCCAGAGGCCAGAATATAAGAGTTTTCACAGTTTTTGCATCAATCTGGAATCTGTGAATTTAACGCTTAATTTGCCCCTTTCTCAAAGTTGATTTACTTATCTTGCTATATTTCTGCGTACGGAAATTAGTAAAGAAGCAATCGCACCAAAAATGCCTATACATACATAAATGAACTTCGACTTTCGATAAACAGTGAAACATGCTAAATTCATTAATTCGCTATTACTCAAACCGTCTTATTGCCGCTCTTTGATGTCAACCGCACGTTTATCTCACTTAAGATCTATTCATCGACTAGTGAATGAACCGCTTTTGTGAATTCGTTTTTTTCGTGTGAAATAATGAATCATTCTCAAACGTTTTAGCGTATACGGGAAACTGTGAAACCATCGATTCTCGTTCTCGACTGTCGATACTAACATGGAATGCCTTGATCAGTGAAGAGTAGGAGAAGCACAAGTCGGAAAGAAGCAGTTTCTGTGCGTACACATGTTTGGGCGAGAGGGCGACTGATGTTATTTTCTTTCTTCCTGTGACCAATTAGTTGTGGGTCCCACAGCTCTCTCTTTATCTTTATGGTCAGCTCGTTCCGCGATACTTTTCGTTTTTGTCACCCATTATTCATCCATTGTCTACCACTGCTGTGTGATACTAACGAAGTAGACTGGACAGGATAATCCTTCCTGTGGACGAAACGGCTTGTATATATATGGGTGTGCATACCCACGTTTGTTCGGGTGACTCGACTCCAAGAGTGACCCAGAAGACCAAATTAGCTCTCATTCATAAGAGTCCATTTGGTTGCCATGGCTGTGTAGATGAGTGTGCTGATGTGTGCAGTAAACTTATCTCCATCAGCCTTCGGTAACCACTATAGTGAATGATACTGCACGCCATGTACACTTGTCCCACAGGTCTCAAAGTGTATCATAACTGAGAACATTTTCAAACAACCCTGAAGCCAATTAAGCTGAAAACCCCATCGGGCCAGTGGAAACATTTTTGAGTGGGATTCCACTTTGGTGACGAATTTAGTCACATTTAGTCACATTATGCGGCATTACCAATATACATCTAAGCGGGGTAAATTGTGAAGTAACAAACGCGCCCAGTAGGTCCCTCGGAGGGAGCGATTTCGCAGCTTCATAACCGAGAGCTTTTTATGTAGTTATGTTAAGTCATACGTTTATTAGCTTCAGAAGATATTTTAGTCACCAAAGAAAAGCTGATTTATCGTACACTGATTAATTGTAACAACTCTACTTTTCGTAAGCCATGGTGTATCTCCCAAACTGTTTCACATCATTCTCCAACCAGATCAAGTAATCTCTAACCGAGTTCAGAAGCACTAGTTATGATGTCTGCGGAAACTGGAATCCAACCAAGCAATGACAAAGCAGACTTGCCTTCCTGAACATTTTAATCTGGTTGGTCGTCTGGAGTCGAAAGTGCTTGATGAGAAAACTAAGAAAAATTTAATCATTGCTATGAGAAACCAGAGTATGATCATGTATACCCGTTAACCCCGCAAAGAATGGATTCTAAGAAATTATGACAAGTTCAATGCAGCGATAAAGTTATAGAAATGACCTAAGTGACAGAAAATAAATGACTGACTCAAAGCTGGACGGCACAAAGGTATCGATTCACATGGCTTCGTCAGCAACATTGATCATATAAGTAAAAGTAGGTTTCTTGATGGGCGACTTCTGTCCAGGTGACGGTTCACTTTGTACGTCTTATTGAAAATCCCTTTTTTTATGAGTGCTCTATTCTTGGACTGCAACATTTGACTTTATCAGGTTAATCACCGGGAATTTATTTCAACCGACTATTTTTACCAAGTAGATAATTTGTGTCCAGGGTTAGACACCAAACTTGTTGTTGAACACCTAAAGCAGCATTATAGTATTTGATAGATTAGTACTGAAAAATATATTCACGCAGAGCTGTAATCAATTTATAACACTCGACAAAATGTCCCATTTTAAAAACAAACATTGTCTTCGAACGAATGTCAAACAAGTCTATCCTGTGCGTTAAGTTTTTCACTTTACCTGGTTTAATTAATCAATTATCATCTCGAAGATATTCTATGAAGATAAAAAAATATATTTTGTAAAGCATGATAACTCAAAGTTATTTTTGGGCATTGTTTCTTTTATTAATGCAATGAAAATACTAGAACAGATCATTGTAATTTTTCTGAACGCGTTTGGAAATTCAAATTTTCGATTTTCACCCATACTGCTGCTGCCTATATTTCTGACTGATGGGTATCTTCAAGAAATTTGTAGTGGACCAAAACGCTCTAGTTCAGCATTTTAATCGATAACGCTCAACGAGAAAAGGCTCTGAATTAACAAAACAAAAGAGAGATCATGTAAAACACAAGTTTATTATTGCAATTCAGAATTCAAAGAACAATTCATTTATGACTGCTTTTCGAAAATCCACTTTAGTTGCATCGTTGTTCAGGATACATCAGTATACGCTCACCAATTTTGCATCATAAGTAGTCCAGCTTTTCACTGATGGGAATGACATAAACTAGGGTTCTTAGGTCAGGTTCGATTAATCAGCCAAACAAATCTGTTTATCTAGCACGATTTTTAATCTTTGATCTTTTACTTGACGTACGCGGTCCGCTGAAACAACTGTTTTTGATTATATATTTAACAAAAGAAATATTTTCCTTCTTAAAATTGCGACCTGATTTCTATCGAACTGTAAAGATCAAATTATTCTTTTGAAATATTTATGATGTAAACAGTAGAGCAGTCCGAATTTCCGATTAGCGTTACATCTCTTGAACACATTTAGAATAATTGGCCCTAATGCGTTCGTTGTATTTATTTGGTCAGTCGAAAGCAAAATAAAGCCATGTTACTGTTTGTGTTAATAATGTTGGAAATTGTAAAATTGATAGCCTTGTAAAACTAGAGGGAAAGTCTATTTGGCTTGAAAAAAGAAAAACTTGATCCCAATTTCTGGTAAATGGGTGCACCTTTTTTGGGAAAATCATGATAATTAAAATTAAATCTCTGTTTGACTTTAAACTCAGGTTTTCAGAAACGAGCGAGGAGAAATTTGTACACTTGATACTCGGTTCACAGATTTCGCTCGGTCATTCTCAGTATGTTCATTATGACACAATGTTTCCTTGCAAACTGTGTGGGGATTCGGATGTTTTTTCCATTGTGATCCAGGTTTAGTGTGACATATTCCTAAACGGAGTAATTTGCACATAGCCTGCATTGTCTGTCCTGCGATATTATTTACCTATATTATTTACCTTACCATATTATTTACCTTTTATACTTCTTTTTGCTCCTACACGATTTTCTGTGGCTTGTGAGAAGAGAATTGTAATCAACCCAAAGGTTTCTGGGAAAACACACAACAGGGAGTAGTAGGCTCTTCCTGGTTTCTGTGGGGATCGAGCACCTAGCATCCGATTAGAAATGATGACGATTTTTGCCACATGAATAACACCAAATACGTGTCATCAGCAAAATCACCGTAATGTGTGTCACCTCAATTCTGTTTTCAGTTCTGGTTTGTCAACATGTTATCTAAACGAGCTCCATAATCACATAGGCTTTGCAAGCATGTTCAAATCTTGTAAACAGTCTCTGATTGCACAGTTGACAAATGCTTATAATAATCCAATAAACACCAGTAATTTCATTGAATGGATTTTTCCCCAGTAAATGTGACGACACCTAAATAATACTGTTCAATGACCATGCTCCTCTAGAAGCATAATGCAATCAAATGTATGTAATATTTGGGTTTATCATTCTTCTGTGGAACGTCGTTTAGGAAGATTTTATTACTGACATAGTTAGGTGCTACATCTGTTTTAGGTAATAGTAATGTTACCAGATTGTATTTGTCCACTTTTTGCATGTAACCCAATTGATTTGATTGTATTGAGCTTTTCCCGGGGAAATGCGATAAATCTTAATAGAAGATTAGCGTTCTTTTCCTGGAATCAAACCTCTGGCAGATAAACATATTGTTTGGACACTGAATTTAGAATAGTCTTTAAAAAATGTTTGATTTTAGAAACGCGGCAGAAGAAGAAACAATAAATACGCGTTCCTCAAAAGAACAATACCGCAAAGAAATACTCGGTAACACATGTTTTACGTCTCACGGATTTGTTGTGAAGTTCCCGAGAACTGTCGCAATTGAGCAGAAAACAATTCCACTCATATTCTGTAGCTGTTCCACTCAAAAGTAAAGTTTTGTGTTGCATTCTCGTGCTCCTCGTTGACATTGCCCCGTGGAACAAAATATCCCCAGGAGAAATCAATCAATATAAACGCGTATGCATAACATTTATTCAACTCACGGACATCACAAAATAAAATAACTAGAACATATCTAAAAATAATACTTACGTAAACAATACCTTTTTTGCTATTTTCTGGGCAGTGGAAAATTATTTTGCATGCATTCTTGGTTATTCCATTGTTCTAATCAACACTGTCTGTCACTTTTGTTTCACAGCAAGAAAAATGCGTAATTCTTAACGCTTCAAAAACGTGAGTAAGTGAGAACGGACCGCAATTTAGTCATCATATTTTTTCAAAGTAAACTCACAGCCTATCCCGTGCTAACACTGTGTGTGCATTGTCCATTGTCCAGTCAAAGTCCCTTTTGAATTTGCCGGTGCGATAGAACAGTGTGTGTGCATGTGTGTACTAGTGTGGTTAACTACGTGGTTTAGTGGGCGAGACAGTGATGGAAACAGGGCAGTGGCCACAAATACCGAGGATACTTGTGCGACAGATGTGGTTGCGTTGCTATCTCTGAGTGACATACACAGAGCCCGTCTGACAATACTGCTTCTCTCAGCCGCGTATGTCCATTATAGGCTTCTTCTTCGTCGTCTAGTTTGACAGGCGTGTTTAAGCACACACGGTTCTCAGGTTTTCCTTGTATTCCCCAAAGTCTGCTCTGATCAGAGTGTTTGCAAACCTGAACAAGCACCAATACAGCTGATTGAACGAAACCACATACACACACGTAAACGTACTGAACGTAACAGGACCTGACCTAAACAAAGTGTCTGTGTGGATGGGGAGGTTGTTTTAATCGGTGAAACTGACAGCGTTTTAGCATTGTGTTTACGCTATTTTTCTCACACAGACACGCACAGACATACAAAGACACAAACATTCTTTGAACAGAGAAACACCCAAAAAAGAACGCAACCGAGAAAAACCAACCCACACATACACACCTGCATGTGAATAAAATGGCATTCTTTCGTAGGACTTCACCCGAAACGCAAGATTCCATATACTTCCAAAGAGAATTGTTTTTGCAATGTGTAGTCAGTAGGATCACTCATTGTGCTGCAGTGAATAAAAAAGGACACACGTATACCAGTCACATAGTCGACTCAAATGGAAACAACCATGGGCAGTAGTTCTTCAATAGTGCGGGTATATTATGGTCCTTGTAAATTTCCAACACTTAAAGTGGGATATGTTAAACTGTACGTTCACACACTAGATACGCAAATGGGAACAATCGTGTTAAGTAATAAAACTCATGTACTTCTGTGGTGAAAAAGAACATGATACAAGGGAAGATCAAGTCAACAAAGGATATCCCTGCGGCTGTCACACATGGTAATCACGAGCAGGATAAAAGTGTACTCCTGTTTGTCGGTAACATACGGATAAGATATGCTTTCAAGGTAATAAATAAAGAATTTCATAAAAGAAGCAGAACTCTGCTTCATTATACCATGTTCATGTATAATTTTTGTTCAACACACCCACACAATGTGAGAAAATAACTAGATGTTCAGATCATGAAAGCAAAATAACCTCTGCTAAACGAAACATTTCACCAGATGCTGATAAAAAAACGGAAATAACCAATCCTTCTCCACTCTGATAGAACAGTTCGGATAAAATGACCGTACACCTTGTCACGCATTGCTCCGAATTTTGTGATGGAAGAAAACACGGGGTGAACTGATATCGTGACCACATCAAAACTAGTCTCCTTACGTAACCAATTTGAAAGTTATTAACTGAAAATTAATACTCAGGGAATTCTTCAAATGATGTCATGAACACGATAAAGGGATACGAATATCTATCCCCACCAAACGTTTGCTAAGATTCATCAACAAAGAAGCCAAATACTTGATTAACTGAACAAATGTATTGATCAAGAAAGTTTTTAAAAGATTATTGTTTTCAGACCTACATAAAATGTGATTTCATGATGACTTTTACTATTTATGCATGATGAAAAAAACTATCAACATTTTGAAATCTGTTGCTGTTTTTTCTCACACAAACAGAACTCCCATGAGCAAAACGCCTTACTTATTTTATCCAGGTATTTCCTTGATTTAAGTCATTTCAACAGAAAATCTACAGATGGATACCAGGACACACGTTTGCTGAGATACCATAATAGATGTTCCTCACCTAAAACACTGGCTATCCGATGGAAATTTCCCCTGTTATGCAGGCCTATAAAAGTGACCGCTCTGTGGTGTATTAGGCTTAAGTGCTAGATGTCATTTATCAAACCAAGTGCGAATGGTCGATCGCAACTTTACTGGAAGTTAGACAGTATATTTTAAGGAAAATCGTCTGCGAAACTTTGTGTCCCTGTTGTCGGTTGACTGATTATTACCAGAACAACTACAAAAGCAGAATGATTTATAGCGCAGGAAAAATGAAATACTTGACACTTAGGACGGTAGAAGATAGCTCATCCCAGATAACTAGTTCACCTCAATGAAACGCGTTATCAGATCGCTATCAAAATGTCGTGAAAATTTGAATTTTGGATAATTAGCTATATGGATAAGTTTCGATTTACCTTATGGCAGATCAAATAGCCAAACCCCTCCTTTCTCGCCCCCCCCCCCTCGCTCTCCCACAAGGAACGAAGCTGCCTTATTGCACTTGTTGGAAAGAGCACAAAGAGCCCAGATGACATTTTCCTCTCGTCCGGCTAACTTTGAAGACTCCTGGGCCTCTGTTATCTGAGTTTATCTCGCTATCATTTATGTGCAAATTATTTGACCGCTCAATAGTGAATTGCATTAGTGAACATGAATTAAGGCTCTGTGTAATCAGCTGAGACACATTGATATTTTGCTTGAACTATTGACTCACAAAATTAATGCAACAAGTTAGGACTGAAACATGTTTGACTAACACCCATGAAACGAATTGTTTATCGAGGTTAATAATACCATGGAATTGTCCCTGTTAATGAGACACACAGTGCTATACTATTTACCCATTGAGTGTCTGTATATTTGCCTGAAACAGTTGTGCATCACGTGCAGATTACTTTTGTGCATCGTTTGAGGGAAGACATAAAAACAGAGATATCGTTGGCTGCTGTGAAATCAAAATGAATCTGTGCATATCGAATGAAGTCATACCTTTGATCATCTGGTCAAACATGGAGGTTTGGCAACACCGAGGGTTGTATCCACGTTTTGAAATCCGACTGAAATAAAAATTATTCGATATACAGAGTTTAAAAGTAATACTTCCCACTGGTTGGTTTACTTCAATGCTTGATAATGCCCTGCTACTACTCTCACCTTATCGGATTATCAACTTAGGATATATTTTTATATATTTGTTCTACCGCGGGATGAGCATGGACAAAATGCAAAATTTATCTTTAACTACTGACCCTTCCTTTAACAGGAGTTGTATTGTATATAGTGTATAGTGTATAGAGAGCTCACGTTTCAGTTAAAAAATCGTACACGCTAACCGTCACAATATACACAATCAACGGGGAGAAAAGTTTTTACATACATGGGGACATTTCATAATCCTAGATTATGACAAAGTTCACTTATTCATCCCTCTTTGTATGTGAGTAGACGAACAAGATACGGTATAAGTGAGTTGCAGTAAGCACTAATTCAAGGTGAAATTTGAGGGAAGCGAGAGCGTGTTGAATGATGAGAGCGACAACGTATAAGTTTTGCGTGCAATGGGTGGTCAGGATCTGTGAGAATCACCTCGGAAAATTTCACACAGTAAGTTCCGTGATACTCTGAAAGCTTTGAAGTTAGAGACATGGCGAGGAATCGTAAGACGCCAGCGTAAGACTTTAAAAGATTGTTTTAGTAAGCCAGGAAAAATAACTGGTGAACAGTAAAGTTTGATGGGGAATACACACTGATGAACAAAGGTAGAAGTAACTGACTGGGATGCGCTAAACTATCTGAGCTTTCATATTTCAAATGAAAGGCGCCGCAGTTTACCAGTGCAGTTGTGGATGTAAGTAGACCAATGAAGATGGCTACTTATGTTTACACCAAGATATCTGACAGAGTTTACCCTGGATAAAGGATTGTTATTATTCACTGTGGGGTCTGTCAGATATGGAAGCGAGCAAGACTATATAAACACTCAACACGTTTACTGGGGTTTAGGGTTAGCCCTAATGAGGAGGAGATGACTGAATTGATCAAGATTGTCGGTGAAATGGCGTGGATCAGATTAATAAGAAATGGGTTGGCACAACACGACGTAATCTGCGTATTTCAAAATTCATGCGGAAGAAACACAGGGAATATTACAAATATAAGTGGAAAATTCAGTATGAGGACAGCACAGCTCCTGGAAGAACCCCGGAGTTGTTGAGTGAGGAGTTCCGTTAAACAATCCCGTAAAATCAAATATAATATCTGATTTCAAGAATCTATAACTAATCCGGAAATGGTAATTAGATACTAATGTATTCAGATGACAATTACTAAAATGATAATGTACCAAACTATCAGAAAAAATTGAAGCTTCCTTTTATTTTATAAATGCTTTTCAAAACTTTTCACCAATATCTTGGAGAATTGGGTTCCTTCTGTTTATATAGTCGAATTCACATGACAAACACATTTTTAGTGCCAGTACTCTAACAAATATCAGCACTGAATAAGTTGAACATTTAGATACTGACACAAATGCGTTTGATGATAACTGTACATAATAAGTCAGGTATACAACAGGTATCAAGCAGAGCAATTGCAATGCTCTGGATCCTCAATTTATTGCGTCAATAATGAAGCCAAGTTGAACCTGTAAACACGTCCCTTATTGTAATATTTTTCTGCGAAAAAAATCAGAAGCGTATAATTTGAAAGGCATTATATTGAAACAATAGTTTGGACGTCAAATTGATCAATAAACGGGTGGTGTAGTACACCGCTTTATAGTTTTAAGCTTATTCTCACTTAAAAAAGTAGTGCCAATTACCAATTACTGGAATAAGGCTTATTTTGTGAAAACAAATACAATAGTCATTGAATGAACCAGTAAATAACTTTTCAAAATTGAATGGAATTTATGGTAAAGATATACGTTTACAAAGAACTAGATGTTTCCAGTTGTCCTGAATTATATCTGCGTTACTTTCCTTTTTTACCATAATATATAAATGGCCGGTGATTTATACATAGATCAGTGCATAGAGAAGTTTACTCTATGTATCTGATGTCAGTGAAAACAGTAAGCATTGTGATTGAAAATATCCATTTGTTTCAGTCAGAATGAATGTAATCAAAATTATTGATGACCAAAATTAAAACATTTAGGAAGGTCTTTTGATAAGCATCAAATAGGTTCATGTAAAGTTACACAGGACTTTCATCATACACGCAGCATGAAACGTAATTTGAAACCTTTATTTCTCGCTTATTACACAGTTGACCCCTAATTGCATTCCCTAACCAAAGAGTTCAAAAGTGTCTTTAATCGATATGCTTGGAAACAATGGTAAGTAAGATATCAAAATCCATGTTTTAGATTATCTACTCAATGATAAGTTCGTCTCATTTAACTTTAGGAGAATTTATCACAGATCGTGTAGCTGAGACGATCCACACCAAAGAGGTGTTAATCTTCTCATACGTTTGACGCTAATGCGATGATATCACGATTGCAATTTAGTATGAACCACCCTAGAGTACCAGATTCCTAATACATTCCTCGAACAGTGCACTAAATATAGTGCCAACGATGTGGGGATATGCTACTACATTCTAGGTACGTCAGAAAACACTTTGATTGTCAACCTAGCAAATTCGTTCATTTGATTAGGGTAAAAAAGAAGAGAAAAGACATTCTCTCCAAATTGGACAAAAACATGTCGTGGCACAAATGGCTTTTCGCGAAAAAAAGCCACTCACATGTTTTGATAAATTGTGCCACAAGGCACAACGAGTGTCATCCCCGTTTTGGCGTCAAAAGTAAAAATGAGGTTCGTTTAAAGTTGTTCACTCCGTCAGTGTACTGGTCAAGCTACATTTTTGTCACCATCGGTTCCGTGCATACAGAGACAAATAAGACAAACACCCACAATGCGCAGCTGAGGGCAGAAAAAGGATCTTCATTTTATTGCTTCGAGGTGCAACTAGATGTTCAACTATCATGCCTCCATAACATTTCTGTCAAAATCTGGCAATCAGTTACACTAAACACAATTAGTTGACTATCGTGGACCAAATGCTTTTTACTCTTACGAAATAACGTGCAACCAAGGTTTCAATGAAAAAAGGCACGTATTAAAACAATGCAATTGCGAGAAACGGAATTTGTCCCCACTGGTAGTCAGACAAGAGAGTTGACTACTAAAATGATCTAATATGAACTTTAAAATTTACTTTGCTTCACACATTTGGAATTAGGCTTGAACATGCACTCAAGTTGTGCAGAAAACCGTAAACTTCAATAGTTTTAAACTTTTTTATTTGGAACAACTTTACGCCTTCTGGGACCCAGTTATTTGCACCAAATCCTTCGTCTACCCAATAAAATGCTTCTTTGACTTTATTTCGATTTGTGAACTGTGTAGACATTTCCTGTACACATTGAGCCTCAAGCCTAAATCCTTTATGTTTTGACCGAGAATAAAGCACCGCAGGATGAAGTACGACATATTTTATTATCCGTTCTGTGATACTGAGTAATCCGATATACTTTTCATATTTTCTATGAATTATTATTCACCCATGACTTTAGTTTGACGACAAATCTATGCGGTTGATTACTTTTGCTTATTTCGACCTACGATGTTCATGTGCTTCGTTTTAACTTTTGCTTTAAAGGTGTTTTTACTCAGCGTGCCTATTCAAACAATTCGGTTGAGCAAACGGAAACGAATGAAGTAGAAACCACGGTGTTGGCAATGTAAAACTTGATATTTCATTTAATCATAGAAACCCCTAAACCTTAAATATTCTAAACACATTTTGACTATTTTGTTGTTAATAACAATGCATCCAGTCGTTACAGCCTACACTTGCGGAAATGGCTATTGTACGTTCATACTGTATCAAAAGGTGTACATGCATACGTATACATATATCCTGTTTGGTGAAAGACTAACCATTCTAAGTACCTCATATGTAAATGCATAAAAAATATCTCATTCGTGATTCATCTAATTATCTACATTAATTTAAAAATATGACATTATTCGCTAGATGTCAGCAGATACAGTCTATAAGGTTTAGTCAATTTAATGCACCGCATGCACAGCTGCGTGTATGGATCCCATAAAGTTGCACTTCATGGTCGATCCATGGAAACTCTGTGGAAACTAATAACCTTTAGTTCTACCTTCGCCAAAGGTTTGCAACCTCAAACTCTCAGTTTTTTCCAAGTCCCGAATCGCTTGAACCATAGCGAAATAGGTGAAACGTTTATTAGTAAAATATGAAAAAACTGTGCTTAAGTGTGCACGTGTTCTGTTCGTAATAATCGATTTGACTGGTCGCATTTGCTTCGCCTGCTTGTTCCTGACACATTGAGAAAAAAGATGATTGCAAAGGTAAACAGTCGGGTTTGCGTTAATTTGATCAATAAAACTCAAAAAATGAGCGATTTACGGAAGAAATACTATTGCATTTGTAGGGATATCAAAGTAAAATTTTGACTTCAGTTCTGTTTGGAATCTTTTTGATTAAGGAAAAATATGATCAGGAACATTTTGCCGTGGTCTCATTACTGACTTCATTCATGAAATTGATTACTGTGAAGGCTTTATTCGACTTAAATAACGGAAAACAAACAACCATTCCCTTCAGTTAATTGTTTTGAATAAAGTCCTTAGATGAATTCCCTACCAACCCCGGGGAATATGTTCACAATCATTCAAGTATAAATCTAAACAAACTGATGTCAGAAGTGTTATCTCTCGGACCAAAATTTTGTTGTCCGAACAGAAGTTCAAACTAATAGGTTTTGAACATGGAATTTGATAGCCTATATGCACAACTTTCTGACCTGGTTCCCTCTTCATCATTGGAGTAGGAAGGACTCAAATCTACCTTAGTGAATGCTTGCTACCAGCATCAGAATGTCATGGTGAATATTAACGAACTAGTGACTACGGAATACATCAGACGATTACTAGAACTTCCGAGAAATAAAGATGTTATACTATCCAAACCGGATAAGGGGACGGTGATCATACTGTCAAATCGAATGGGCTGCATAGACAACAAGGAACACCATATTGATTGATCGGTCGAAGTTCACCAAGTCGACGGAAAAGGATACAGTTGCCCATACAGAAGGGGAGCTCTCTAAGATTCTGCGATGCTTAAAACAGAGGGGTGTCATTGATGCGTCCATATTTGAGCTTATTAGATCAATCGTGACTGTTATTACGAGGTTGTATGGATGACCAAAAGTACACAAAGATGAAGTACCATTGAGACCGATTTCGCAAGTGTGCAACTCGCCGTATCATTGGTTAAGTGGTTGGCCAGATTATTGGAACCCGTTTTAGGTTTTTTGGCAAAAGACGGAGTCAAAGATACATTTGCTCTTGTGAACAAAATTTGTGATATAAACCTGGCAGATCGAACAATGCTCTTGCTAGATGTCAGCTCGTTGTTCACAAGTGCTCCCATCAGCGAAATGATTGAATACCTCTGCAGTTATGTACAAACCAATAATGTAGAGCTCGGTCTCCCATTGAATCAGCTAAAATAACTGCTTCGTTTCTGCACGTGTAATGTTCAGTTCTAGTTTACCGACGAGATCTATCGATAAAAGGATGGCGTGACCATGGTGTCTCTACCGAGACCGCTTTCATGGCAAAACTGGAAAACATAATTACATTCAGCCATCCATCGAAGATTGTGTACCACACTCGCGGTACTTAAAAGGTGTTTATTTTGTGATCAACACAAGATCGACCACAAAGGAGCTTTTAAGCAGGTTCAATACTGCGCATCCCAACATTACATGTACTGTAGAAATGGAGTGTAACAACAAATTGCCGTTTCTGGATGTCTGAATCATCCGTCCATCAGATGGTTTGGTGCAGCCTTCCGTGCATAGAAAGGAAACTTGGAAAGACCAATAAATCTATTTCCGAAGCTTTGTTCCACTTATGATAAAAAGGAACCTGGTTCGTTGCCTAGTGGATAGCCCAAGAAAGTATTTGCAGTGAGGACACCCTAAAAGAAGAGCTCTGCACTATAAAATCAATCTTCGCACGTAACAGGCATCAGAAGCGTTTAGACAACAAAATGCTTCAGTGCACGAAAACATCTTTACAAAATATCGAGGTTAGGAAAAATCCGTGTACTTTCTTTGCCGTTCAAAGGGGACACACCAGCTGAGATCATACAAAGATGATTACCCGACGCACTCGATAACACTGTCTATGCGTTCAAGCTTCGTGTGCTGTTTTAGTCCAAGCCGATTGTGTGTTAACGACTCAAGGACAAAGTTTCGAACTTTTCGGTCTCATTCTGTGTATACTCATTTACCTATTTCCGTGGCACAATGTACATAGGCCGCATGGTCATGTAATTGTCTGAACGGATTCGTGAACACCATCCTACGTAGCTGAACAACGGAACGATTAGGCCACTCACCAATGCAGTGGCTTCACACCAACCTGAAAGAAATCACACTTTGAACGTGGCCGAGGCTTACAGCCCTCTATTAACTTCGTGGGCGATTAACGAGGCAGGTTCGCGGTTGGATACTAGCCGTAGCAGCAGCGGTGGGTATTCGTTTGCACAACCCCTGCTGTGTGCCCAAAAATCATTTGCGCAAGTGCTTAAGCTTGCCTGCCTTCCCTCCCGCACACACAACGTACCACGATTAATCTCGATAATCGGATAAGTGGACAATCTAATATGTGATCGTGGTGAATCCGACTTCCGGTCTCATGATGAAATCGTTTCTAGTAATCTGTGATCTAATTTTGTTTTCCCAAGATAATTTCTTCTCAAGTATATATACTGAGATGTACTAGCATGAATAAGAATCCTAAAAACGAGCTTGTTCGCCATTCTGTTGTTTTCCTTGAAATTATTTTACTCTACGATATTATTTAAGTGTCTTCTCTAAGTGCTACTGTGGCCTTCTATTAGGATTTATTTCAAAACATCGGAGCATAAAGTAGTCATTTATTAGGTAAACGCAGTATGAGATTTCTCACAAACGCGTCGAATTGCACTACACAATTCCATAACATATTCTTTATCTCCTGAATAACAGAAAAATAGATTTGCTCGTTACAATAAATCAGCTGATACCTTCTCAGTTTTCTGGAACGGTAATGAATTGTTACCAGGCATATATTCATGTTCTCGGTTCAACTTTGATCACGTTTTTCATTACCACTAACGCTAATTTAATTGATCCGACATTCAATGAACTTTTGAATCCAACTATCGCAAAATTTATCGTTCATGATACACTGGGGATTTCTTAATGATGGATATTATCAATGGCTAACAGTAATCAGATAAACTCTGGTTTTATCTTCTGTGCCGCTGCCACAAACAACGACCTTCAAAGCCCTAACCATGTCCAGTACCGCGGACGTCCTGCAGCAACACAAAGATATACAAACCACACCACAACATTGTTTGTCGTAGTACGGATCTGGGGACACTTATGACTCAAACATTCCAATTTGTTTGGCGGTGGAGAGGCTTCAATATAGATTCCACTTCAAGGTGGCATTGGTGCAAGTACATAATTATGCACAAATGAGCTAGCAAACACACCAATAAGTGTCGCAATCGCAAGATTGGGATCTTTAAGAACAACGATAGTCGGATCCTGTGTTGTTCTTCATGTTATAGTTATTTTGGTATTGACCTCCAGCATACGCATCCAGGGTATATTGAACATCCAAATATCAGTGGAGTATTTTTGTATTCCTGTCTAATTACTGCCGTGAGTTGGAAACATGAAAGCCTTTTATATTTTCTCTTTTTCATGCTGATTAAACATATCACGTGATCAAGTCAAGTCAAAGTAAGCTCACAATAGAAATATTAATAAAGAATTGATGTTTATCCACATTGTGAGGAACAAATGCTTGACACAAATTATTCAGGCACAGAGATAGCATTTTTCCGAAGATTTTCTTATCATCTCTACCATAAATGAGTACATCGTTTATAGACTAGCAATGATAGCGAACGACATTTCTTATAAACGTCACATCCATTAGTATGCATCAATGACCAAAAACGGCAACTTCCGTTGAATTATGCGTCTAATATCTTCATAACGATCGTTGTACCCAGAAATATTGGAGTTCCCAGTTCCCACTAAACATCACAAACCTATGAAATGCGTGTTTTCCACCAAAGGAAAAACCCGCTGTTAAAAAGACATAAACCACAGAACATATAACCCTCAAAAACTCAAATTGCGCAATACTGAAATTATCATATTTTATTTAAAAGGACCAAAGGCTTTCAACGCATTTCTGCTTTAATAATTATGCGATCAAATGATCGATTGGTGGAACAGAAACAACATCTTATTTCTTAATCTCTTAACATTTATTAACATAAAATACCACAGGATTCAATAAAAACTAAATGTTTCTCTAATTGTGCTAAAACGTGATACGTAATACTACTGCTTTGCTTTGTAAAATTATTCTTTTTCAGAATAATAACCGATTCGCTGTTGTTAGGAACTTTTCCACTCCTCCTTTTTTCTCACCGGTAGAACCAATAAGTGTTCTGTTTGAGTATTTCATTTTTTAACTTTAAGACCTCCTGTAAGTGAAGCGTTCATTGAAGTGAACAACATGATTCTTGGTTATCCACCGGGTGACCAGTAAAAGTAGAGACGTTCAGTTTGTGTGTTTATTAGATATGGTTTTGATCGTTTCACGCCTCCCCTGTGCAGTGCATCCCATGTTCCAGGATAATCATCATCGGAATCATACAGTTTATAAAACCCTCGGTGGTTTGTCACGGAATCTCTTCATTCGTAACGCTTAGTGGACTAAATCCCAAACCAGTTACTCCTGAGCGCTAAGAAGGGGATCGGATTAGGGTCCCTCGTCAGCTCTTGTAGAATGATAAGCCGGAGTCAACCCAACAGCAATGAAGGAGTATAACAAGTGAGGCGGAGTGTTTATTCAATATTAGCTGGGTGTCATATTTCTAACATGTATTGGCAGAGAGCGCCTCACACTCTGTTGGTCTTGCCCTGACGGAATCTGGAACCAACTTCCGTGTCAAGGAAAAATTGAACCACTCGCTTGAGTGAGACGTTCGGATAACTTACGGTCTGAAATCCTGTCCATTTGACGAATTCTGCGTAACACATAAATGCATAAAACATTCTGTCACTACATCTTCATAATAGCATCAAACATACGAATAAATCACTACTGATCAAAAACTGAATGGTTTGTAACTAAGTGATAGTAAGCTACTTGAATTAAATATTTATTTATTATCTATTTATTAATAGAAACTAAGCATTTTTGAGCGAAGCATATCCACGTTTTAGAAAAAAATAGCATTAAAGCATTTTAATTCTAGCAAAGCCCAGAGTAGTCAACGTGAACCTTTTGCTCATTCCATGTGCACCAATCTGGTACAGTTTTTCTTCTGGTAAAAACGTTAGGTATGAGATCACATCAGGAATCCGATTTGACAAACGTCCTCCCACAATAATTTTCCGTTACCATTCATAAACCATTCAAATCAAATTAGTTCTGGTGGACCATTTTAAAGTGGTCATGTCGTCATAAATAAACTGTTTCTATATGGATATCGTTGATATATTTTGGAATGAAAATAACTGCGCAAAAATATTCGCTAGCCCTCATCGGTTTTGCTCAACGTTGAACCTGAGTCACCCCAGGTGTATGGAAATCTAGTCAGTATTCACGTCCAACAGTTTTGTTTTACTTTGCTCATAAATTAAGCGAATCAAACACCGAGCCGAATTAATCAATTTTTGACTAGTTTCGTTTACAAAGGTAACAGCTTTCTCGGTTGTTTTTCATCCAAATTCATTTGCAAGTGTTTGGAATTTGCTTTGCAAATTACCAGTTATAATCGATTTTTATGTTCCAGGTGTCCCATTCTTGTCAGGTTAATGATACTTTTTAATCGATTGGCACCCAGAAACTAATGGTTCATTTCAATGAACTGAAAACTCGCAAGAGAACCATTCATCATAACTTTGTATTCTATGATTAAATTAACTAGTTCGATCACGATATTTCTATAATTTGTACATAAAAACCCGCAACGATCAAAATTTGAAATGCGTTCAAGATCGTACAAACGCATTTCTTTTCAAACTGCAATCAGCAGTTAATTCAAACTTTCCTCGTTCTCCTGTTTGATCTTATTCTCAAGCCGCCTTGTTACTTTTCTGCTAAGTCATCAACTGCAGTTTGATATGCAGCTGCTCCCGTGCACTGTTTTGCTCTGCGAGATAAAACGATGCTTTGCAGCTGTTTCGGTCACGCCAGAACACAAACCAGACCTCGGCAGAACTTGTTTTTGTTGTATTTTCTCATCGCCTCAAAATTTAGGATGCGCAACCGGAAACATAATAATCACCAAACAATTTTTGGCGACACAGAACAGTCGTATTTCCGGTTTTAACGTATTTTATTTCGTATGTGAGTGAAAAGTTTTCGGAATGAAATACCATTTGAATACAAAATTGTGCAGTTAACTAGAAACCATCATCCGTTCATTCGTGAACTATATTTGGGTTCAGTGCAGCACTATTCAAACACAATAAATCACTGTATGCACAGGTGAGATTTTTGAATGCTACCGGTGATCAAATCGATGTTGTAATGCCGAAGGGACAGTGTGATAGCACCTCGAATTAGGTGCTGTCTCCCTTAAAGCACCAGTGGATAAATCGCAAAAGAGGGGAATCAAACTTCTGAATTCAATACACCATCCTACATGGTGGAGCACAAATAACTGGACTATTGCCGGCTGAATCTTATCAAGAAGTAGCCCATTTACAAAGGCATGTGGTCACAAAAACCAAAAACTGTTAGCTTTGTTTAAAAGCTAAGTTGCTGAGTTAGTAATTGAGGTTGAGTCCACGCGTGTGCACATGTCAGAGCTGAGATAGAAATTCAGAGAGATAATCACCGTTTGAAGAAGGCTCAACAACCTGAAAGCATGTACTTTGCTTTAACTATTTTAACCTGAACTCCTCACAATGTGAGTAAACCCTCACTACTACCCAAAAGACTGACAGCGTGATGCTGCGTGAAGTTGGCAGACCTTTTGGTCAGATCCACGCACCTAATCGTACTCCATAAATAACTAAGTGGATGTTGTCTGTCTTCCCCCATCTCTATACACTGCAGTACATTCCAACTTTATTTGTAACACTTTTGTGCATGTACACTAAAATGAGTTGACTCCAGTGCTAACAGCTGGTCTATCGAAAGGAATCAACTCGTTTGAAGTATGCATAACACCACCAGAAAACAGGTTGACAATAGTTTTCCTAAAGAAACCTGAGCTCATGGAAGCAGAGAGGAATAACGATGACAGCGGTTGAGAACCTTTGCTTGGGAGCAATGTTACACAACTAAACAATGAAGTCACAGGAAGCCGGGGTAGTAGCCAAACCGTCGTGTCTCTAAGCTTATTCTTCAGCACATGTCAGGGAGCTACACAGATTAGCTGCATCCAGCTGACTGGAGAACTGCTGGCAGGTTGTGACAGTTTTCAAAGAGCGTTATTACGCATGCGATGGCACGGTAAATAGATAGAGTGCAGCTTCAGGTGGCAGGTGAGCACAAGAATACATTATTCCCAAAAGCAAAACACTGGAGATTATATGCAACCTTGTTAAGTTGAACCTTGCTGAAAGTGCCGCCCCAGCTTATATCTTAACTCAGTCGACAAGAAGAGAAAACATAAAACCGACTGATCAATAACCAGTACCCATCACTGATCGAGGCTTGAGATCAAACAGTTTCCCAATAATCAGGGAGTAGTGTGAAAGCGTACCACGTTGATTGAGAATTGAAGGTGAAACGTAATCATCTTTAGGTCTAGCATAGTTTCGCATGGTACGCCTAGTTAAATCTCACTGACTACATCCCACGCGCACTATCGAATTATATCCACTCTTGTCTTAATCCTTTGACAGTAATTAATTCCTTTCCCTCGAAGTAAGTTTTCCGGCAGATTGCTCTAGCCTGGACAGTGGATTGATTGTGCATAAAGCAGAGCATCCACCCTCT
Source organism: Echinostoma caproni (assembly GCA_900618425.1). Lineage (NCBI taxonomy): Eukaryota > Metazoa > Platyhelminthes > Trematoda > Plagiorchiida > Echinostomatidae > Echinostoma > Echinostoma caproni. The sequence continues at coordinate 13,896 of UZAN01041446.1, read as the reverse complement.
TCCTAAACCCCTACGCCTCACCTAGTATCATCCACCAAAATCTTAACAATTAATTATTTTGGCTTTTACTGTTCCCTGTAGATTGCATCACTTGCTATGCATGGCATATAGCCTCTAGTGTAACTTCATCCTGCTCTCTCGTCTTAGTTCACAACTTTGTTCAGCATCTCACTAACGTTTTTTTCATCTGCTCATTGTTCTCTCATCCCCTCCACGATTCTGGTATCGACTTACACTAACCTTGACACAACCACTTGCTCTGCTTGCTTGCCTCTTTTATGGTAATAAACAGAGCTGTAATCGGGCAATCAGATATCTGTAATATGATCGTTTTGTTTACGTAACTGTCTGATGCGATATATCGAAAAGAAATTTCTTTATGATCACCGTTTTCTACGTTGTCTAAGGAAATATTCCAAGCGCTGCTTTTTCTCACACACTAAATAAAATGGAGTCCAGATAACGTTATTATCATCGCGCCAGGGGTCACGCTCTCCCGCCCTAATCATTTCATCCATAAATGAACTACTCACTGGTAACTTATCAGATTCATGAACAATGATCTTCACCCTGCATTTGTATGAACAGTTGAAACAGTGAAATAGAATCTCATATTCTGTTAATTAAATAAATTCCATTTTCTACTGATCAATAACTGAACTCCAGCAGTTAAGAATTACAAATGTGAACCTTTGTTAGAATTAAATAATTAATTCAACGCAGTTCTTGAACCATTTGACTGATTTCTTAAACTGTCTAGGACAACCATTGAACTTCTTCAGTACATGGTAGCGGAAATAATCATGAGCATAAAAGAAAAGATGGCTTCGATTGTTTCAATTGCTCAAGAGAAAAATAGGAATTTCATGAAGACTTTGATGTATCAAGAAACCCTGGCTCAAAAAGTCATTTCTGATCCAAAATTGCCTTATAAACATATCAATTCTACAAGTAAGGTGAAATGCGGAATACCAGCATTGAGATCGTGCGGACATGTTTCAACCACCACTCTAGAAGCATCAGAGTTTCTCAAAAAACAGTTCGCTCAGGTGTTTACTGCAACGACACACGAAGCATTACAGATTCTAAGCAAACTACCCAGTATACCGTACCCGTCACTGGATAACATGGCTTTTGACAGTAAGAAAGTTAAAGCAAAACCACTAACTTTGCGTAAGAATTCATACCCAGGCGCAGACAACATGCATCCCTGGATTCTGATGTCACTGGCCAATAACTTTTCTGAAACTCTGGCTGTTCTTTACCAAAGGATGTTCAACGAGGCAGTAATTCCGCGGTCATGGAAGGAAGGGGTGATTCCTCCCATTTACAAAGGGGGATCTCGCAGTGATCCAGTCAACTACCGCCCTGTTACACTTCTTCCGATGTTGTCGAAAGTCATGGAGGCTATTGTGGCAGATCTGTAGGTGGAATATCTGGAGAAGCATGACTTTTTGTATCACAAGTGTTCGTGCACCACAAACNCCTACTCCTTGCACGGGTTGAGTGGACAAAATCCGTCGATGCAGGCCAGCCATTGGATATAGTTTATTTGGACTTCTCCAAGGCATTTGATCGAGTAAACCACCAAATTCTACTGCAAAAACTCTACAACTACGTAGTAAGAGGTTTTGTTCTGGACTGTATCAAGGAGTTTCTCCGACAAAGAACCATGTCAGTTCGTGTTGGTGACTCATTATCAGAGCCTATCACCGCTACCCGGCGGGTTCCTCAAGGATTTGTACAGGGGCCTCGTCTCTTTCTTGCATTCATAAACGACCTGCCACATGTCCTTGGGCCTAATACACTGCTATTTGCAAACGACGTTAAGATCTGGAGAACTGGAACACATTCTGAGGATCATACAGCACTCCAACAAACGATCGACACAGCCCACCGATCGTCATTCGCCAATGACATCGAGTTCAACGTTTCCAAATGCCGAGTTATTTCTATGCGGCATAAGACTCGTTTCTTCTACGTCCTGGCGAACCAAATACTACCGCATGCCACTGATGAAAGGGATTTGGGAGTTATGGTACAGGAGGACGTAGGATGTTCCACGCACTGTGTCAAAGCATCATCTATGGCTCTAAAGCAAGTGGGACTACTCAGACGTGTTTTCGGGCAGTTCGAAAGAGCATTGTTCCTACATTTGTTATCAGCGTTCGTTCGGCCACACACGGAGTATGCTGTTCAAGTATGGAATCCATGGTGAAACCGCAAAAGGAAGGCTCTAGAACGTCCGTAAAGGCTGGCAAGGAAATTGGTAAAAGGTCTATATAACAAGACATACTCCGAATGACTGCAAATATTGGGACCCTACTCATCCCAATACCGCCTACTTCGTGGGAACCTAATATTGGCATATCACATATTGCATCAACCCAACTACCCTTGCCGTTCTCTGCTGACTTTATCTCATAATGATCACCTCAGGGGACATTCACTAAAGGTGAAGACCCAGAACAGCCACCTTGATTGCCGGTATCACTCGTTTGCCGTCAGAGTATGCGGCGCATGGAATTCTCTCCCATCTGATGTAGTGTGTGCTTCTACAATTGAACTATTTAAATTGCAACTTGATAAAGCATTGGAACACTTAACATTTCAGCATCCGTCAGTGATCACGCACATAATTATCATTGGTATTTTCTCTTTGTGAAGTTGTTCAAAAGATTCTGTGAAAACTCTATGGGGCATGATAAGCTTTAATTTTGTTAAATCGCCCATAATAAAACTTTGACTTTGAAAGAAGCTTGAGTAGTAATAATATTAACATGTTGAACTTTGGCATTACTCATTTTTCTAAAGCATACCCATTGGCTTCTTATTGAAGTGATCCCGCTTTCACTTGAAGCAAAACCGTGGTCCATTATTTCATCATCACATTTTCCCGTAGCCATTCATATAATTCTGATCTATCTATGAACTACGAACCTTCTCATGTCGTCAAAGTTTCTTGAACCGATACCAACAAGCGGGTATTCTCCAACTAGCGTTTTGGAGCAAATCCTCCACGTCTCACCCATTAAAATATATTTGTCGTCAATTGACCTGAAGTGCATAAAACCCAAGATTACTTAACGACCAAAATATCACATGACAGTTATTCACTTTGGCCAAAAAAATGGGATCCGATCAATAGCATTCACACATAAAAATTAATTCACAATTGTACCACTTCAGTTGAAGCATTCAACCAAAAACACTTGTTAAATGTGTAATTGTGATTGTGAGTTTATACGTTTCAGTTGTTTCCTTCTGTTCAATGGAGTGTTTTGAAAGTTAATAAAAGTTAAAATTGCTATTTAGTTACCACGTGGACTTCTCTGCTTTTTGCACACAAATTATACGTTCTATTTTATTTTTTTCTTCTCTGATACATCAATGAAGTTGAATGTTTGACACAGTCAATGTAACCATCCTATTAAAACCTATTTGGGACTTTCATTATCTCAAACCAAAAGGTGATAGCTGAACCCGACATGGAATAAACTTGAAATCGTCCTATTATTTGTGACACTGTGCCTGCATTCTTTCTTACAACCCATCAAGAGTCAGCTACCAACTTTGTAGAATTGCACTCAACGATCCACCGAAATGTTCAGATAAATGTTATCAGATCAGTGCGATAAAAATCCCCTCGTGTAATGAAATGTTTTGTGTACTGAGCAAATGAGGAGTGAATAGAAAACCTAAGAAGGCCTGAATAACAGTTTTCAACTGAGCGGTTTTCATCAGCAGTGTGAATCCAACTGGGGATCGAACGCGTGGTATCATAAAGTGGGTGTAGTACTCACTCGGTCATAGCATAACTGATCAGACCGTTTTTCATTGAGCCCAAACACAAAATAGCACAATCCATTTTTTGTGAAAGTAATGCAGGCGATGCCTCTTAAACATCTCAGCACAGGTCTCCAGGACTGTTACTCGATTGGAAAGATTCCCGACTTTTGCACAAATTGATTAACAATAAATAATCTCTATAAACTTTTAACCAAATTCCATCAATCTTTTTTTTCTGATTTTGCTGAGGTCGTAACTCGAGACTTCACTCCTGAAAAGCTAAGAACCAGATTGAGTTAGATCAAGCGCATTGTGTAGACGGTTTATCATCGCTTGTGGTAATTACATTCCGTTACATTGTTGAAAAATTCTAAACGGTTCTTTCGCTTCTAAAAGTGCTTCCTTAAGGATGTTATCCAATTACCTTCATTGTCTTTGAAGCAAGATAAAAGGAAATCAGATTTTCAGCTTCTCCCTTAAAGCCCATGCCAGATGACTACGGCGCGATTCGGAACGAGATTTTAGTTGTGCGGTATGTCACTGTTTCCTCTGTGCAAAAGTCTCTCTTCATCAGCTGCTGAAATTCTCAAATTTTAGTCTAATGAGTGCATGTAGATTGCATTTAATTTAAATAGTTTCGTATGGTTTGCACATCTTCCCCAAGAAGGGAAATTTCCTACAGGACACCTTTCAATTTAATCGATGCTGCTACAGTAAGCTGAAATCATCATCCTGGGATGTTTGCGACACCACGGACCGGAGGTCTGATCACGTCTATTTCTCATCTTAACTTTAAACTTTCAGGCAGCTCTCAACAATAGTTTGGAACCGTTGCTTGACCAGTGCTAAATTTCATTGCTTGAGATTGAATTTCTCTCATTAGAAAATGTTTACAAATATTAATCACCTTGTTTTGTGATAACACTATAATACAGGGCATATTCCCTTTACAATTCAGAACTGTAACAGGCAACGCTATTCGTTATTGGTTGTTTCCGAATCTAACTAAATAAACAGCAAGGTGTTCGAATACTCAATTAGTGATAACTCGAAATCAACTACATAAGTTTCCTCCAAAACAAAATTAATCCTCGGAGTTTCCTTGAAACCGTAATTAAACGACTTGTCAAATTGAAACACATATTTCATGAGTTGTGTAAAATTTGATTCTTAGCTTGTTGTCCTATAAAAGCTATCTTTCGGAACTGCGATTTTCATCAGGTTGTCTGTTTTGGTGTCACATGAATATGGTAACTGATTTGAGCAACTATACGAAATTTCTGTTTAGCCATTATGTTCTTCGAATCAGCCTTTGACAATGCGCACAGAACTTCATACGTAGTTAGGCATTATATGTGATATAAAGGTGAGCAATAATAGTCTTCAATCGATCTGATCAAAGAGAATTTTCAACCAATTTTTTCTCCAGTTCCCACCAAATCCGAATTCGAATTAGTTTTTCATTAGTTGCTTTCATGACCACCCAATTAGCGTGCCGCTTGACTTCTGTTTATCAAAGATAGTATTAATCGATCAAAAATATTGGTGTCAGGGTCATCGTGAAATGCACATGCAAAATGCACGCCCACGGTTTGCTATCCTGACATCTTGGGTTTTAAAGCCACCAACTTGATGAAGATTCAACACAGCTGACCTGACCAAAACCACCACATTGCGTGGTGGTTTTGGTCAGGTCATCTAAGGACCGAACCGAACGAGTTTACCAGAGGGCTTTTCCGTCTAGTAATCTTTTCACAAGATCAGTATCCTACACTAAGCCGGATTGGTCAGAAAAGGTCAGCGTGCAACAAAATGACTGACAATATGGTGTTGGTAGTAGTGCAATCTAACGCTGAGGGATTTAGTGCAAGTTTGATTCGCGTTTTACCACACAATCCGGTGAGATTCCTATCTATGAATGCCTACATTTATTTCCCGTTGAATGCGCGTTGCCATTTTAAAAAGCGAATAGCAGTGAAACTCGAAATGACTTTACTACTTTTTATCAAATGGACTGAAGTACTTTGAAACAAGTAAGTATAACATTTGTGTAGATACTTCCGTCAAATACATCTTCCCACTTTTATAAAGAAGCATCAAAATCACTCACAGAAATGCTATTGCAACAATACTTTACCATGCTCTTTTATAGCTACTATGCTGATGAACGGGATAATTAATTCAAGATCTACAATTGAAAATGGAGCTTTTGTTTTAAGAAAACATTTGCCACCATAAATTGGGAATAGGACTACTGACGCTCGATGAAACGTAACATTGATTCTCTTCTTGTATACCAAATTCGCGTCGATCATGCATGCATTATAAAATATTCAATATTCAACCTCATATCAATTTATTAATTTTGTCAGTTAATTCTGAAAAATTTCACAGTGAATACAATGAAGATGCTGTTGTGAATTTAACAATTTAAAAGTTTCAAAAAAGGTTCCACTTTTTAGTACCATTAGTTGAGATCTTTTCTATATCTGTCGTGAAATTAATTTTTAAAATTGCTGTTCATTACAAATCGGTCGCGGTCTTTAGTTACTCCAATGTATTTATTAAATAAATAAAATTACTTGAGAGTAATTGAGGATACGGTTCAATTTCAAAGAGAGAATTCGTCCTTTATAGAGTAAATGAAGCCTGAACTGAAAGGCAAGGAAGCACTGTACAGCTGTTTGTAACCGGTTGGGTTTCATCAGCAGTGCGTAATATAATATAGTATAAAGCACAACCCATCTTCGCAAATGGAAAATGGAAAATCATCTGATCAGCTGCCCGATGGCTGAGTGGGAAGCGTGCTTACGTTCTGCCTGTGAGCCTCCGGGTTCGAGCCCCAGTTAGGTCGATTATTACGCACTGCTGGTGAGACCCAATCAGTTCCAAACAGCCGTGCAGTGCTTCCTTGCTTTTCAGTTCACGCTCTATAGTTCACGACTAATTCCTTATTTGAAATTAAATAATAAATAATTCCAACAGCTCATTAAAAGCAGAAAGTCCGGAGATATAACTTGCTGTCAACGCGTTGGACCAACGTTATTATCCACATTGGTATTCTTTCAGTAGTCAAAAGTTTACATTAGTTCATTGGTGGGTATGCTGCTGCACACCCCGAAAAATACATCTCCCGAATATCTGCGCATATGAAAACAACGCATAAGATGTTTTTTATTGAATCACTTTCCGTTTGAATGTCATTTTTCACTTGATAACCTGCTGTTTTGGGTTATTTGTGGGTTTTTTTCCAAATTTGAGTTTCACTAGTGAACCCTCCTCCCGGAATTTCTTCGAGTTTCTACTGAAACCAAAGCTATCGGTATTCTTATTTCGTTGGCTAACCCAGAGTGAACATGTAACTATTTGTCCATAGAAAAATGCCATTTTGCTTCCAGTCTATTATAACTTTGCAGTCCCACAAATCACAAGTAGATTTGACGCAGCAATACACACTGTGACCCATTTTGCTATCGCTTGATGAAAAAACTTGTTGATTTAACCTAAGAAATCAGAAATAATTGTTTATTCTTATTCTTGGTGTAAATTTTCCTTTCGAAGCCAATATTTGGTGCAAACCTTCGGTGTTTACATTTTCCTGAATGGATTTCAACATTTTTCGGATTATCCGTAATGACTATGCATTCTATTACCTTCTATTTATCCAACAAGTGTTGTTTTCTGAGATACACAAAGTGGGTGAAAACCAAACAACTATTCTCCATGGAGTGGTTCATATTTTACATTTCAGTTGTGTTGGGATTTCCGTGCCGGTCTCCCCTCAGGCAGGGGATAGGACTTGACAGATTGATAGAGGTCGAGCAAAATAAAAACATCTCACCATTTGTACTCCTGTTTACACGCAATAAAACTTCAGCTAGTAGTACAAATAAAATAGAAATGTGATGTTCTTCTGATGAAAACAGTTTGTTATGGGCCAATGTTGTACCCTGTGTGAAGGTTTTGAATATTCTTCTTCCACCTGGCAGCTAGCCTGTATATAGAATAGTAACTCCTGCACAAACTACTTATGAAGTGGAAGTTCTAAGTTTCATTCTTGAATTTTATAATCCGTTATTACTAGTTTAACGTTTATTATGCTAAAATTGGGACGTTGATGCCAGAAAACCTATCTGTTGGAGGAATTTAAGATCCCAACCTTTGGTTTGTATAAAGTGAGATACTCTTTAACCTCGTGGAAACAGACGCAACCTGCATATTGCTTATTTCTGAACTGATAGAGTTAAAATCATCTGAATTATTTGCCTATAATCAGGATACCTTGTACTCTTATCCTGTTCATACTATGATTTTGAAGATGTTTTGAGTGACAAAATCAGAAATCGTAATGCGAAGCAGAATCTGCTAACAGACCAGTCATCCATTACCCAGTCAGGATACAGTTGCTTGTATTGGTCAAAAGTATCGTAATTGTCTGTATCAGTCGTAAAACAAACATGCAACTAGCAATCTGACGTAAGATAAAAAATGACAGCAAAAAAAAATATTTATTTAGAGTTTCCTGAACTTATACCGTAGCTTAAAAAAAGAAACGAAATACGTTTGTACAAGGAAACTACTGTCAATGAACGTGCTCTTACGATGCCAACAAATAACTGTGCTGATATTTGCTGTTGTAACTACAGCAGTATACCCCACTACTCAGTTTTTATTTGAGCTTTTCAGCTAGCTTGGTCGATAATGAAACAGCAAAAGGCTATTGATCAGGTTTTAAACAATTTGTACGACATCTAAAAAGTCAATTCGACACTTTGCAAAATTAGGCCAAGGCACAGTTCGCATTCAGCATCATTTGCTTTTCTTTTTTCATTTTTCTTGTAACCTTATTCTACTGAATACACAATGATACAAATTTGAGGAAGGTGGAAACTACTAGTCAAAGGGCTGCCGTGCAACACAATGAAGAAACTCAGGTGATGGTTATGAGATTCAAACACTCTTCGGGTTGATAAGTTGGTGACGTAATTACCGAATCGAAAAACAGAACAGCTACATGTTGTGATCGAAGTTGTTTCACTGAATGGTATACAGGTGTTGATCAAACTCGTGCAACGTCAGTTTCATTTTGGAAATACATTTCGGTCTCCAATGTCTCCAATGCATATCGATGGCTACTGGTAAAGTGTATTTATTTCTGATTTTATCTTTCACATCTATGTTCTTAGTTCTGTTCTATCACCGCTTGAATATGCGTGACCTTGAGTATTGCGATAAAATTTGTAGTAGTTTGAAAATTGCAGCTCAGATTTAAAACATATTTTGAGCAAAGTAGCATGGGAATTCATTCTTTTTATTAAATGATTCCTGCTTCACAAGATTGTTTATTAAGTTGAGTACATGTATTCTAAATTGCTTATCTTTTTTCATTCCAAGCACGGTAAATAAGTAAATTGATGAAAATATTCTAGCCCCAATGAATTTATAAATTATTTGGCTACAAACTACTTACGTATTATCCACAATATGGAAGGAACTGAAGACATAATCCAAGAAACATAAGTGATGGTCTTCGAAAGTTGACCTTGAGGTGTGCGGCTCGTTGAATAAGCCTTTTGTACTTCAGCATGCGGTGAAAGCTGATCTACTAAGCTAGTTTTCTAGTTAATTTCGTTTTACCTGTCAAAAGAAGTTCATATTTATCTCGCCTGACGAGTAAGAACGGAAGTAAATACCGATTGCCTTGTACTTGGTCTCCTGCGTACAATAATCTGGAAACCGCAAAATATTTTGCATTGATAAAGGAGGTTTTCGGTAACTACTACTCTTCCAATGCGTTTGTGTAAGTTATTTTTCACAGATAAAGGTTGGTACATCTTCTCGCTTGATCTTAGTAGTAGAAAACCGTTGGACCTATTTCATTATTATTTTTTCACATTTATACAGTCTATGGAGGGGCCAAGTTCAATGTCAAATTCGTTCAATTACCACGCAGAAGTTGGGGTTTTAATTTAATCGAAAACTTTTCCCTGTGTCAGAAACAGGGATAAGTTAGTTGCCTAAACATTGGTCATCAGTGGTAAGGATGTGGGGTGTATTCGAGGAAACCGACAAATCCTGTTTGACAGTCAACTCGGTGGACTGCATGCTAAAGGGACTACCTGCAGTGCTGAAAAATGAGGAGGGGCAAATGGAACATGGACGAGATGAAAGTACAATACCTGTGTGAAGTCTGTGAATCATATTAATACATCTATTCTACTTATGTTTTCTACTGTCACTTTGTTATTTTGCAACTAATGCGCAAGCGGCCATCGTCAAAATCGTGAAATCGTACATCTCAATGGCATGTGGCTAGCAGAAGCAGAGACATAAGTGGGTATTATATCGGATATGTCACCTCTGATGTTAAGTAATGTCACGTTCAATCCCGTGATTGAGGCTTGAACAACGAAGCATTGAGGAAAAAATGCAATGAAAATCAGGATGTTGGATGAGTTTCGTCAATACCTGTATATAAGAAAGAAGTCCAAATTTGGGTGTGCCAAATCGATGCGAGAGTGGCGGATCAGAACAAAAATGAGAAAATTAGTAGAGGAAGATAAAGGTTTGTGAATCGAAATGGCTGAACTTGATATGATCGGTTATTTAAAAATATTGATGTGACGTCACTTAAGAAAAACTCTTCTCCAGCAGCAGACAAAACTGTGTAGATATTTAATATAATGATGCTAGTGATAATAATCTGTTTTGCTTTTTTCGTGCATTGAATTCATATTTGTTCAATCAATATTCATGATGGAGCTGCATTCAATCGAATGCGGCCTTCAGGAAATGCACACCACACGTGGAGCACGATCTCCTGGTGACTTTCTGTACTCATGTTGATGAAGTAATGTACCACGTATTTCCTTCCGTACCATGAGGCTAAAGTGCTCATTTCATTCGTATATTGTGAGACTACACATAAATATGACATGAACTAAATCTGCAGTTAATTATACTCCGGTTTTCTGCGAGAATTTCCTTGACATTGTCGTGTGACACACAAATATCCAAGAACATGTTGGAAGTAAATTCATACAATTACCCATCAAATTTCTAGCTAAACCTAAAACTTAATTTTTGATTAAAAAAAGTACGCTTTGCGTGTAGTTTTGTTCACCACTGAGTTTAAGCACTTGCATTATATAGGCGAATGAACGCATATTTTGATTCAAGATTGATACATGTTTGCTCCTCAAAACATCGTTATTTGTTATTTTATTCAGATCAAAGTCAGACTAAAAGGGACTTGTATCGGTTACTTTGAATCGTTTACTTCATGTGGAAAGTTTTTGCACAGACATAATGTACACAGCAAAACTTTGCTCCATTCCGTATGGGGTTGAAGGTCAACTAACGTGCAACAGTATAGATCGCTAGTGTGCATGAAGATCAACTGATTAACAATTACAAACATCTGGTCAAATACTTTTCTACTTTGTTAGATGAATTTATACATGATTTATTCTGCTTGAATTAGGATCACAATTTTTGCTAATATTGTGTGTAATTTAAGTTACCAAAATAGGTATCACGTTTCCACCATACGACAATACTATCAACTTATGTAGACTTGGTGATATGCCACTCGGTCGTCGTTAGAGGGATCGACCGATGAGCATGAGCAAATCGTATTCTGACATGAATCACCTCACTGTTTCAAGCAACGTTATTTCTTTCCATTGTGTTGTGAAAGCCTATCCATCATTATGTTCTCATAAAACAAGAAGGATCTTAGTTCAAACGCCATTTAATGAACGTAAATTCATTAAGCTTACCTTCTGTTATAAATAGAAAAGGAAATAATTTGTTTCAGCTTTAAAACAATTATCTGTTTAAAAACAAGTTGATTGAATAAACACCTCTTGTAAGGGATTCACAATAACATTGACTGATATGGTAGCTTGGATTGGGTAGCTTATAAATCAGCTTATGCTTCCAAGGCCTTGCTCGTGTCTGGTTGCAACATTGCCCGAACAATAACTTTATTGAGCATTGTACATTTTACTAGGATGCCTGACTAAAATAACTACACAATATCGTCTTTGATGGCTTGACTACGCACAGAACATGCCTACTCACTACATTCCTTATCAATAACTGTATGCAATTTCTGGTACCAGTATGTGTATAATATTGGTACCTTGCCTGTTCCAGAGTGAAGGAGATCCCGGCACAAAATTAGCAGTATATCCATCATAAAAACGTCATGAACAACGCAAACAAGCATTGAAGAATCACTACAACTATTCCAGGATAGTGGTTCATAAAGGCATATGCGTCTTAACCGCCAAGACACCACGATAGGACAGTTAGGACTTTAGAAGTGCAAGAGCAACAATGAGCTAATAAGAGAACATTCAATACGCATCTCTGAGGGGCGGTAAGGGTGGCGAAACCCGTCGTGAACTCTTGTGAATTGTTTTCCGTTCAGCGATGTTACTACTAAATATATATATATCCTTAATGGGAATAAAGATATAGACTGTAAAGCGAGACATATCATTAAAAAAATCTTTTATAGAATCAGTTCAAAAGAAATGCACGGACATCTACCAGCAGGTACTTGCACGATATTCTTGGTCATGGTGATCGTCACACTTTTCGTTCAAATCTTATGCACTACAAATAAAATAGGTTTTATTCTCTCAATTTTGGAGAAATTTACATTAGACCGTTGTTTGGTAGTACATTTGGAATATGGATTAAAACAGTTTAACGAAAGACCTTAATAAACATTTTTAGTTTTATAGCCTACATTCTTCAGACTTAAAAGTATTGTTCCTGAAGGAGAGAAAAAATTCACTAGAAACCGTTGCAGCTTGATTATTACACGCTAAGGATTTAGCCCATTCTCGACTCCATCTGAGTGGTCTTCTTTAAAAAGAAAAGTCTTATTTAGATAATCTACTTACATTTAGGAAATTTTAGAATAACAATTTGCATGAAATAAAACAAAAAACAGTTTTTTCATTCCATCTTCTCGATGTACAATGGCTGTTTTCTAAATACTGTTCTTTGATGTCTCTCTCCCTTCAAGTGTCACAAATTGTTTGGCTTTGAGCATCATGTAGGAGTGAATTGATGAAACAAAATCAAAGTGTCTGGCTGTGTCGGTCTATCCTCACCATTACTCTGATCTGTTTGTCATAAATAGACAAGAATCAACTACCTGTAGTGACTCATGATGTTTTTGATGAAGATAAAGAATAAACATTGAACGGCAGTGCCTTGCTTTTTCATGGCATACGCGTTTTATTAATAAACATATTATTTAACAAAATATGCATTACCTTCTCTTTTTCAACGGAACCACTTTTTAAACTGAGCAAAGCATTCGCCTTTCTTTAGGGTACCTTACTTCATAACCTGACTCCATCAGTTACCATTGAACGACTGCATTCGACTGCTCCTACTAGACCATCAAGAATTCGACGTGAGTATTTCACTGTTTCATAGAAAACAGTGTCGATTTGATCGTTCGAGACAATCTAAGCATAACACCACGTTTTGAACGTGCCCTTATTATTTTATGTGGATAATACTAATTTCTATTGCTGGATCATTATCTCCAGAAAAAAGCACAATTTTGCACGGAGCTTAGCTTGTAAATAAAATTGTTCGCTTTTCGGACAGACTAATTACTAAACAAGTGATAGTTAACGGCTGATCAAATCCATCCAAATCGTCTTTGTGATCCCTACGCCGAATTGCTTCCTCGTGTATTCAAAACACTTCCGTTTAGGGGACTTCTAATTATTTCAGTTTTCCCGATTGTGTGAATATAGCCTGAATCCTGGAATCCTTCTGTGCCAATCAAGTCGGAAAATTTCCAACTCCCCTTCCCCTCCTGCCACACCACCAAAATTGTGAGCATCTTTAACGCCCCAAACTTATGGGCTCAGAAGTGCTCAATGAGTCCGAGGGCTTGAATCCCGCTAACAACGTTGTGCAAGTCTGCGTATGTTAAAGCATGGTCGCCTGTACACAAACTCACGTGTTTGTGTGTGTGTGTGTGTGTGTGAGTGTTGGTACATTTGTAAACGCACATCAAAGAATCAGAAAATTAATTAGATATCTCATTTAACCCGTTGCCAAATAGAA
>UZAN01041445.1:28191-49581 GCA_900618425.1 Echinostoma caproni | reverse complement strand
GGTATACATCCCGGTTCTTTCTGTCCGGTCCGTTCGCGCAGAATGCTTCCGGGTGGGTTTGTGTGAAAATTGCAACTCGGTGCTTCATATCACGAGGTGATTCAAGATGGCACGGTTTCAATTTCTCTAATGTTTGACAGCGGATTTACCAGACCTTGTGTATTATGCTACAATGAGAATAAACCACAGTACTCAAGTGATGCCAAAAAGATGTCTTCAGTATCCACCACTCCTCACTCTTCGAATCAAACAGTAAATTTAACTGCTACCGTATATTTCGAGTATCAAGCTTGAATTTACCCTTTCGATTGTTTAGTAGCACTCTTGATGAGCTTAGNCAAGAGTTCCTGGTGCCTCTGAAAATATCGAATAGGCTAATCCAAGATTGATTTTGGTATTTGATTGAGCCATTTGCATAAGGTGATAACCGTCGACCGTACCACTGTATATAATCAACCCGTAACAGATTAGTAGATGCTAGCTAGTTAAGTGTGACATGAGCTCATCTGCATTCCAGTCCGTGGTAAACAAGACAACTGCGACGAATTCGAGCACATCTAACACTGGATTAGTTCAAACGAAATGATGAAAAATGACTAGCTTTCACCCAATACTTCGGTTTAATTAGTCTTTTGAGGTGGCCTAACAGGTTTCTGTATCACACGCTTGAATGGCATGGGTTTCATTTTCACGAATAGCGCTTCCCGTTTCAACTGTCTTCTTTTTCCGGAAAATCTTTATTCCTCACAGCAGTCATTTTAGAACAACAATGTTTAAAAACATTTGTTGGTAATGAAATGCAACATTATTCCTGACACTGGATAGTTAGATCATAGACAATTTGTTTATCGCAAACAACGTACTACCGTAGACGCCCTTGCGCATTTGGCGTACTCACTTGGACAAAGCCTAGACATGCATGGTACAGCATTTCTTGTGTGTTTCCTAGACTACAGTAATGCATTTAATTGTGTCGAAAGAGACAGGCTTTTGTCTCTACTGCATGGGGCTGGAATGTCCAATACTATACTGTCTCTACTCCAAGATTATTTTACTGATAGAGTACAGTTCACGAAGTTCCTTTGGAAAAATTTCGAACCCTCTACCAGTCATTTCAGGAGTGCTTCAGGTATCAAGACTGTCCTTTGTTCTTTGATAGTTTTATATTCAAGACCTACCCACCGAACCAGATGATCTTCTTATCAAGTATGGTAATGATTTCACTATGGGTTCCAAATTCCTAGGTGATTTCCATTTCTCACAGCTTTAAACTAGTTTATCTGCCTCAAGCTTATGGTCTTCGTATTCCAAATTATCTATCAATGCTTCTAAATGTAGGGATGTCACTTTCTCTTTCGTCAAAAGAGAACGTCTATATTTTCTCCAAAGGAATTACTTTGGACTCTATATCGACAACCAGCCTGTGCCTTCAGTATGTTCTCCGCAATACCTCGGTGTTTCTATCTGTCAAGATCTCACCTAGACTTCACATTTAAACTTTACTTTTGAAAAGATTCGATGATTGGGTTTCTTTATTTCCCGCTTTCGATCTATAAGATTTCCACTGTATTTACCCACCCGATTGGTATCTTCTTGTGTTTTTACCCATCTTCTTCACTACTACCCAGTTTTATTTGCTGGTCTTCGACACCAACCCATTAAAAATATTTCGCGCATAAGGGGTATTCTCAATTTGGACTTGCCCAAAATAATCGCCGACCAACATTTTACCTCTTGCGAAAACTTCTGCAACAATAGTCTATCAGATATCACTCATCCATTACACACAGAAGTGAAACAATGTATATCCACTGCTAAAGCTAGGTGTCGGTTGTCCGTTATACCATATGTTTCGAATTTTCCGGCACAGAAAGCATCCGTTAGAGTTCAAAATTCGAAGTTTTATTATGAAATAACTTACAAGCTCATGCTTTTCTCGTCCCATGGGTACGTGTCATAGTTAGAAGACAGAGATACATACAATTCCACGATTACAAATATCGCATGATACGGGCTTCTTCCCCTGCTGCACACAGCTTCACTTATGTTGGAATGTAAGGCGTGCTAATGCTTCATCAAGTCTCAGTTTGAAAGATTCGACGCTTGAAGAATAGACGACATAAGGTTGGAGAGACTTTCAGGTCGAACACACCGATTGCGAATGACTGACGCCGGTACTACAACAGCATTTCGAGACTACCAGTTTGAACGGATGTCCTCTAAGATGAAATTTGGAGGCTTTTTCTTTCTGCCTTCTCAGTGATTTTAAAAACGGCGAGGTAATTATAGCATCACAGATAAACGGGATTGTTACGGGGCAACACAAGTTACAGATCGATTTGATCGTTTGAGTAAACAGATTGACACATTTGAAATGTGATGACCAAGAATCAAACAAAGACTGAACAATTGCAATAGAACGATTGAGAAGACAGATGCATCTGGGTGAAAATTCCCTCAGATGAAATTTTATCTGATTAGAACGTATGAATGTTTGTCAAGCAGTGCGTGAGTATATCTTTGGTCTAAAAAGAAGCCATTAGTTTGAGAGTAAAGAAGCTGGGATGGTTTGTGATCACTCTGACCAGCACAGAACTACCTCTGGTATGAGAATGCTTGATTGAATTCCCCAAAAAGTAAGCGAATATTTTCATATAATAGTGGAACTAGAAACGGGATATAGAAATCAAAGAAAACAGAGATTTCCGTCTGAGAACACGAAGGATACATACACACATTACTGATGATCGCATTTTTGTGAAGGGGAAATTTGGGATGACAACGAACGGATGAACAGTCAATGCATTTTTCAGATTAGTTATATAACAATCCTGATTGGCTATACCAGGAAACAATGATATAGGCTGCCGCGCCACCGCCAGTTTTTTTCCAACTTCGCTGACTATCCCGCCGGTAGCAATCAAAGCCATCTATTAACACAAGTATTTCTTCAACGCTTTAATTCAACCGTTACCTGGTAGTGGCTCACCGTCGGTAAAGTCTTGTGTCGTTTATTTCATGTAATAATGTGGCCTAGCTAAAGTGCGATTGCTTCATTGTTTACCATGGTCTCGTTCCTCTCACCCGTGGCCTTTACCAAGTAAATTCCCTCTGACCCTTTCTGTAACCTGATTGGATCATATTCCGCAATCTGCAGCGCTTAAAATCCCTCATCCCAACAGGAGATTGTCTGATTACCGGCATGTACGTTTTGTAGTGCCCTTGTTTTTACGTCCAGTCCATCCGTGTGCTGATGACACTCCTGGTGCACAGTCAAAGTTCACTGGACTTGCCTGAGACTCACGGCTGTAAACAGGTTGTGGCTTCTCGCTCGGGTTAGCTGGGCAAGCACCAGGTCTCTTGTTGCGGCTGAACCATTCGACCGATCGATAAATGAGCCCGATCGGTGGTGTGATTTTCGGGCCGGTACAGGAGGAGGGTAGGTTCCGAATCGGACGACGATGATGATGAAGTGTTGGTAGAGAATCACCACAGGAGAATCAGTTGTGCAGCGGTGCGCCATGTGGGAAATTCCGAATGGAAAATGCTCAAGCGATGCTGACACTGGGCCAACGGTCGACTCGTCTAAGATACACGCACTAATTTTTGAAGCGGGTTCGGTAAACAGATAATCATAATAAAACTTTGAACTTATCTTAATAACGGACAACAATATCCCCTAATGTAGGCCCACCCAAAACTCTTGTTGTTTTTTCCCAACTGGTTGTTTCCGTGTTGATCGATCTCGCAAATTACGACGGAGATAGAATTCTGAAAGAAAGAACGAACGGGAAATATTGTATTCATATTATAAAAGTTGTTCCATATGTTTTCTATTCTGCTGCTTGCGTAGCAAAATCCGGTGAAGATAGATTTCTTCCACCTTCAGAATGGTAGCAGTTGGAATACTTTCGCACTGCACCACAATACTCTGTTTAAGCTCATCGACCATTCTGGGCTTTCGGGAATAAACTGTTCACTTTAGATATCCCCACAGGAAGAAATCCAAGGGGGATATATCAGATGATCTTGGAGGCCATTCTGTTGGTCCTCCTCGGGCAATCCATCTGCAGTTAAATTCCGAGTCAAGGAAACTTACCACCAGAGCATTGTGTGGCGGTGCACTGTCGTGTTGGAACCAGACTGTAGTACCAAATTCAGTTTCTATACACCGGGATAGCAAGTACCACATTATCTTTTAACATTTCCAAGTATGATTGTTGAGTCATATTTTTTCAACGGAAACGTAACATGTAAGAACAATTTTGCTTATTAAATTGTTTGAGGCTCTTCATACTTGCAAATTTTACAACCTGTAGTACCTGTGGTACCCTGAAGGTGGAAGAAATCTATCTTCATCGGATTTTGCTACACAAGCAGCAGAAAGGAAAACATATGGAACAACTTTTATAGAATAAATATGCATTTTTCCATAATATTTGCTCCTTCTTTCTTTCGGAATTCTATCTCCGATGTAGTTAGCGAGATCGTTCAGCGCGAAAACAACCAGTTGGGAAAAAACAAGAAGAGTTTTGGGTGGGTCTACATTAGGGGATACTGTTGTTAGTGAGGGATTTTAAGCGCCGAGGAGAGCGGAATATGATCCAGTCAGATCACAGAAAGGGCCAGAGGGAATTTACTCGTTTCGGATCGCGGGTGAGAGGGACTAGATGAGGGTGAACGACGAAGCAATCGCACTGAATGTGATCTCAGGACGAACCAAATGGTGTAAACTCTTCTGACTATTTTTCGACGACTGCTTTTGACTACTTTGACAAAATAAGTAACCAAAATAGAGTGATAAAATGATCTGTTAAACCCATTTCCGCAGTGCGAGATTGATGCGTATGTACGCCAATATACAAAGCATGGTTGCTAACATTAGTAATTGTTCAAGAGATTATTTCCTCAAGCTCCCCGAATGGGGACATCGGGATACTTTTAACCGATGGTTAAAGACACTCAGTGACACGGCTGTGTCGTAAACAGTGGCGTTCGTGCATCTTCCCAACGTTTTTGCAACATTAGTTGTTCGAGCTGAACTGGTTCTCACTTGTTTATTCATCAAGGGACTTGGATACTTTCTCCTCTTGGGGCAAATTTTTGATAATGATGACTTCGTTGATGATGATGATGATGATGATGATGACTCGAATGGCTCGGATGACGATGATGATGACTCGGATGCTGCTGCTGCTGATGATGTTGATGATGATGATGATGACTCGGATGATGATGAGGAGGAGCACCACTTGATTATCTCGAAGTCGGATTCATGTCCCATCGATCGTTATCAGACGTTGACAATGTTGTGTTGCTCCGATGTTGGCCAACTCTATCGATTCCTGAGTACATTGAATTCCTCGTGAAGAGTGAAGAAAATAAAACCATGTTCATGAGAAAATGAATATTCTCTTTACACTTATTGTAGAGGTAGTTTCTACGTTTGATAGTATCGAGTGCATCCAGAACAGATAAGTTAACCGAGCTCTGTCACCATTATATTATACTATTACAACTTTGTAGTTTACCAGTCATAACTGAGCTTATATAAAACACTCGTTTATAAAGCCTACACCCTCTGTTTTCCAAGTGACCGCGTGACGCAACAACCCAGTCGGGGAACTCGACGCCAAAGATTCTCTCCATTTTTCCTGTTGAAACGTTTTCACTCGCATAGACAAGAGAGGTTAGTAGACTACTAGACGCTCCCTGTAGAGTAAACTGAATGTAGCGTGCCTAAAGCAATTTCAACTCCCCATATTTGGGATACGAAGAATTCACTCCCATAACCCCGTCCCCACCCAAGAGAAAACGACTTACTAGCTATGGGATTGTACTGTATTGAATTGTAAATGACTTGTGCAACTATCTGCATGTTAGTCAAAAAATGCGTTCACCGTTACAATGGGATAAAAAATGAAATGAAGATGATGAAACCTTGTGAATTTAAAATTAGTTTGTTTCGAATTTGGGCCCTGCCAGTTAGAACACGAACCACATAGGGAACCATTGAGTTTCGATAAATGTTTATGCGGGATGGCAAGCGGCGATAGCTGGATTGGGTTGTAGCATGGGAACAGCAAGCGGATAAATCGGAATTGATCGGATGATTTGGGTCATTGATTGTCCTATGGGCGAAATTCTCACATGAAGTAATATGAAAATCACACAATTTTGTGTTTAAAAGAATACGAGAAACACGGATGATAATTACTAAACGGCGACGAAGACAAATGAAGTTCCCTTTAAGTAGTTCAGGGAAAATAGTGAGTATGACAGGAAAAATGCATTGGTAAACAAAGGAAACATAAAGTTTTACGCTTCACTCGAAATTGTCGTAGCTTCCTTATTTGGAAGGATAAGCGACGCAGTCTACCAACACAGGCTAGCACACGGGAGGAACACCGTAGATTGCTATCTATGGTGATTCCTAGGTATTTACTGGTATGTGTTCTGGCGATGAGTACGGAATTGATGACTGAGGGTTTCAAGGGATATTCAGATCGGGAGAGACTACAAATGCATTCGAAGGATTTAGAAGAGTATTCAACCGGAGACCGGAATGGTTCACCCAGTTACTGCATCGAGAATTTCACCTCGATTGGTTATGAAACGTTTGCAATACAATTGCCAAGCTCGGCGAACAAGTGAACATCAATTATACTACCCAAGCTACAAAAACAACAATCAACACCGTTGTTTACAAAACTGTCATATATTTATATATGCATATATATATATAAAAACGTTTGCCGTTGAAAAAAAACTAAGAAATAACGGCTGTGGGGGGCGTTCTGTGGGTACTCCCCCCCCCAACCTCAGAATCTCATACAAATTAAAATGACGTAATATTCGCACATCCGAGTCTACGGACATGAGCCTTTGGAAGTTAAATTAAACTCAAGAGTTTGATATGTTGACTTAGTGTGTAACTGATTAGGAGATGCAATGTGTCCTCGCTTATTACCCGGGAGTGCAACTGGGACTGGATTTTAATTGATAGTGTACATGGAGTTTGTAGATGATTTAGTCATTCTTGAAGATGTCCCGGAAAACCGTTTTGTAACCATTTGTGACAAAGAACTAGCTCAAAAATAAGCAGTTCCGTGAGCAAAGCTATTTCGACTGTCACGATTTTATCCCAACACCCGATCATGATCAATTTACAGACAGGAGGATTATTTCAGGTTTTCAAATCATTCGGGCTCATTACCTGGCCCAAGAGCCAGAGGTGAAATCCGGTTGCTCGAGATGTTGCTGGGAGCGTCAGCACCGAAGAACGAAGACCACTCAGCCTCCCAATTGGACTAGTAGTTCATCCAGTTCATTCCCAAGATAAGTCAAGCTGCATTTCAAGCAGGACTGGCAGATGAATGAGTCCGATTTCTTCTTCTACGTTCTCTGTGATCAGCAGTGGTACAATGACGGAAAAACGGAGCACATTCTGATGATGTGACTCATCCTTTCTTGAGTATCCAAGACTTAGTCTTCACTATTCACGATGAAGGTCACCGGTTGATCCCGCCTGCGAGGGACCGAAGAAATGCTGAAAAGGCAGAAAATGAAAAACGGTCTGATCAGTTATCCGGTTGCCGAGTGGGTAGCATGCTTGCGTTCTGCCTGTGAGGTCCCGGGTTCGACCCCCCCCCTCCCAGTCGGGTCGATGGAATCGCGCTGCTGATGAAACCCAGCCAGGTCGAAACAGCTGTCCCGTGCTTCCTAGCTTTTCAGTTCGCGATCCATTTGCCATATACGCGACGAAATTCTTCTTTGAAATGCGTCTATCTTTGAGTGTACATCTAATGAATGATATGCGTCAAAGACACAGTGCAGCATTATGTCGACCATTTCCGACCGTACACCCGTGGCATTTGTCTGGAAAACCGAAAACACCCAGCCAGTCTCCCAAATCTGTTTCACATGTTACCTATCAGTACAGCTGCGGTGACACTTACCGTGGCAGATCGAATCGGCCCCTGTTACAACGGAATCCGAACACATTACCAACTGGTTATTATAGTTAATGACGCAACAAAAAATCTCACAGGTCAATTTGATAAGAAGAATCCAATCAATTGAAAAACATGTTGTGAAAACTGGATACATTGTTGATCCACTTTTTTTCGTTTAAACCAATATTATGAAACACAAATCCCAAGCTGTTAGCTTTCAGCAAAATGATACCAATCAAGTTACGCATCCTGATTCCGTGTGCACAAGGGGTTCTGACGCAATCAGTTAAATTATCGTGGGACTGATTGTGCTTCCCTTCTCCCGCTCCCCCCTCATTGCTGTCTGTCTGTCTGTTATACCCCTGCAGCAATTGTCAAAACTTTCTGGTATAAATAATACCAGATTGATTTATATTGTAGAAACTGAGGAGATCAAACGAAATGTTATTACCTCGCAGTATCTTTGTCTTCTCTCTGTTCTAACTAATTGGATAAAGTGGACTTGATGTTTCACTAGTCAAGATCAATCATACATCGTTATATAGATGGATGAGAATCCCCAAAAAGGTATAAACTGTCCAACGGGTAGTGGTGGCCAAGTGGTTAAGTCTCCAAATGGGGACTCGGGGGTCCCGGGTTCGTACCGCTCCGCCGCCGCCCGTCTGCCCTATTTCTGCATTTTCCCAGGTAGTCTTTGGATGGCCGCGGACCCCTTCCTGAAAGTTTACTGTACATTTGTACGTTCAATAAATAATGAATCATCTATAGTGGATACCATAAACGCCTCTCTAAAGGGTCAGAGCCTAAATTGGTAATCACATCACCTTTGGAGAACCCCAATTCACGTGTCAACTAAGTCTGTTTTCGGTTAGGCGTACAAAATAGCACTCAGATGAGTAAATCGCATCGTGGTAAGGTGAATCGGAGGTTACGAGCGATCTGAACGCAACCAGCAATCCAAGCAAATGCCACTTTAATATTTGATTCCTTGATTATGTGCCGGTTTTCGGTGGAGTCCCAAGACCGTGTACAACATGCATGTAATGCATACGAGGAGGTGATATGCATGATATGACGCAATGTGAACAGCAATTATGGAATTCAAACCCAGTATGGGGATTTGAAAATGACCTAGATATACGTCTTGATTACTGACCAGTAAAACGTTTGATTCATCGAACCGTAGCAACACATAATCCGAACTAGTTACGGTTTCCTTGTGGTTCGTTGGCATTCATCAACTGTGTATGTGATTTTGTGCACACGCACGATGTAACATGTCTGTTTGTCCGTGTGTGTGTGTGTGTGTGTGTGTGTGCGTGACTGGCTGTTGAACGCGGTTACATTCCTGCAGTGTTTTGTTTACACACACACACGCGATTAGGTCATGCACTCTGAAGAATGTGCCCACCGAGTCAGGCGCTCCCCCGATCGCATATGCACGTGCGCGAATGTGTACTGGAATACTGTACTGGAATCAGCGTGAACTCTTAACAACGCGGCCGCGGCTGCTGCTGCTGCTGCTGATGATCAGGCTCGGTAGACCATCATTGTGTGACCGGAAATCACACACCCGGTTAGGCCGAGTAGATCAAGTAGACCAAGTGTATTTTTCGGCACATTCATTACTCCTCCCCCCCCCATAACGGGTTTCGGACGCAAGGTTATCACAATCACGTATCGTATTCCCCGGTCATGAATCACCACGACCTGCGAAACATTGAGGTTGTAATGCGTGTCTGATGATTCGCATTTGCAGTAGAATCGAATGGCTTGTTTCAATTCGTGTATATAAAACGAACTGATTCGGATCACAGGACGGGACTGGCCAGACTCACTCCTACTGTCATCACAGATTTGAAATAGCTAACTTGAAATCAATAAACTGAGTTGTTGTTCTTCAGGGGGATAAACGATGCGGAAGCTTTCTATGCATGGTATCTGTTGTCCTATTTCTGTGCATCTGTGACTTCACTTTGCATTTGCATTTGAATGGTGGTGATGCTGTACTGGTTTAGTCGCTTTAACCGGTGTGTTTTAGACCCCATGATCCGAGGTTTGACCCTCTCCACCGACACTCAACTTTGGTGATAGACAGCTTTATTGATGTCCGGTTCAATACCACGCATAACCTGGCGGGGCCTTACGTGATTCGCTACTCCAAGTCTCGGGGCTCAGGTTACCAGGTTCCATGAACGAACAGCAGGTCTTTGTGAGTATGGGCCCTTCTCCATCTGCTGTTCATCACACTAAGGTGTGTTATAAAAAAATAAACAGGTCAAAGATGATCGTCAGTAGTGGAACAGGTTCGATGTTATTGTTTTAGATCGACCATTCTCCAGATTCCAACCCCTCCAATACACAATCCCTAATTCATCCACCTAATAATACAGCCGGGAAACACTGTACTTTTGAGTTTGGATCCTGACAGAACTATTCATCATGGGTGTTATTATTCACTCGTAGCAAGCGTGTTGACCACACTGAGTATCAAAAGCCAGGACAGTACCGTCGTTCGAACTGAGATCCAGGCGGAAGATCAAATAGGTTTATCTTGTCACAACAAGTAACAAGGTGTGCATTTCCTCAATGCTAAAAAAAATCACATCCTTTTTCTTGTGTTTTCACGAGCGTTGACATGCTTATGAGTAACTCGCTCATCCACAGGATGATCCGGCCTTCCTGTCTCAAATGTATCAAAACATCAGTAGGAATGCTTTAGAGATGAATTTTATCGGGCGAACTATATATACTTTATGGCTTGGACTGTACAGTATAATAATTTAATTAAAGCTCGATATGCATACATCGTCCACCAGATCAGATATGGCTAGAAGCGAGCATATTGTGTCAGTGTTCAAAGCGGACGATTGGAAGCAGGAGGAGGAGGAAGGGGGATTTATTTACCGTGGAAGAATGTCACAATCGAGTCCCTAATCGACTAATTATTCACGGAGCACACACATATCATGCTGAAACGCTGAGACGGATGAGAGTGGACTATTCAGTAGTTTGAAGGTTTGGTCTCCACGATAAGCCCTATCGGTTCAATTGTAAAAACGCCTTGATAAAGGTTACCCACGGTAATCGAAACATCAGCTTATTTTCACCTGTACCGACATCTGCGTGTTTTCAAAATCACAACTTATACAAAACAGGTCCACTCTACAATTACGGAGTAAGAGGTTTGGTTCTTGACAGAATCGAAGAGTCTCTCCGATAAACTACCACACTAGTTCGTGTTTTTATTCATTATCTGAACTTATCGTCGCTGACTGAGGGGTTCCACAAGGAACCATGCTAAGGCCTGTTATGTTCCTTGCATTTATATACGGCCTATCCTTGGGCCAAATACACTACTATTTGCGGACGACGCTAAAATCTGGAGAACATTAACACATTCAGAGGATTATTTGGCACCTCCAGAAACGATCAATGCAGCCCACCGATAATAAAAATAACATTGAATTCAACGTTTCAATAAGTAAAGTTATTTCCATGCAGCACAAGACTTCTTTGTTTTATGTTCTGGGGAACCAAAAACTACCGGATACCACTCATGAAAGAGCTTTGGGAGTTATGGTGCAGGGGGAGGTAGGATGCTCCATGCACTGTGTCAGAGCGTCACCCATGACTCTAAGGTGAGTTGGACCACTTAAACGTGCTTTCGGGCAGTTCGAAATAGCACTGTTCCTACGCTTGCTATCAGCGTTCATTCGGCCACACACGGAATACGTCATTCAAGAATGGAATCTATGGTAGAACCGCTACAAGAAAGCTCTAGGACGTCCTCAAAGGTTGTCAATCAAAACGATAAAACGTTTGTATAAGAAGACACTCCGAAAGACTGCAAAAATTGAGGCTTTACCCATCTCCATACCGTGGACTTCCGAGATATACTAATCTTCACATACCACATACTGCATCAACCCAACCACCCTTGCCGTTCTCTGATGACTTTATCTCAAAGTAATCATCTTATGGTGCATCCATTAAAGTTGAGAACCCAGAACAGTCACCTAGATTTCCGGCATCACTGGTTTGCAGTTAGAGTGTGCAGTGTTTGGAATTCTCTTCCATCGCATGTTTCGCGTGCTCCGACAGCTGAATTATTCAAATCGCAGCTTGATAAAGCATTGGAACACTTCACATTCCAACATTCATGAGTGATCATTAATATTAATATTATTATTATTTTCTATGTTAAGGTTATCCAAAACATTCTGCATAATTCCTACGGGGCATGGTAAGCGTTAACTTTGATAAATCGTTCACAATAAAACTTTGACTTTGGACACCGTCGCCTCCCTTGTTCATTACGTTGAGAAAGATCTAGACACCTCTGCGAAATCTGTGAGATGTTTTTTCTTAGATTTTTCGTCGGCATTTTATTGTTCCACTTTCCCTCCTCTCTCGTAAAATGGAATCAAGCACTTCGCGTAGCACGTTGACTACTTGACAAACAGAACTCAGCATACTCGGTTGGGTACGAGAACATCTAAACCGCTAGGGAACAATTCGGCAGTGCTTCACAGGGTGGTAATACCTCTGTTCTTGTTTTCCACTTACATCAGTGAGCTGCCAGTGAGTTCTCCAGCCCATTTATTTCAATACGCTAACGAATTAACCCTTTACCAAACCATTTCTGTGCCCGAGGACTATCTAAATTTCTTGAGCAATCTATCGCACATCCATGAAGTTCCCCTGCGTTCTGGACTGTCTCTTAATTTATCCAAATGTTTCGAATGCACTTTTACCCCCGTTCGATCCATTTATCTCCGTGATCCGTCGGTCACTAACAAAGATCCGCTAACTAGAATAGATTTCGTGAAGTATTTAGGAGTTGCCATTGACACAAAATTAAAGTGGTCATCCCGTATGTAAAACTATGTAAAGAAACTTCGTGGATCATTTTTTTCAACTCTCTGAAGATTTAGGCACTTCCACGTCAAACAAAATTCATTTCGGTTTTTGTTTTATTAATGTGGTTTTCCTATTCTTCGTTTTTCTCCGGTAAATTTTGCCGGACTACTAAAGAACGACTTCAAAATTCTTCAGCACCGTTTGTCGATTACCAGTTGTCAGTCTTTTATACCCGTTGATGATTTATCGAAAAAAAATGCGCAAACTACACTTGTCCGTATGTGAAATATGACCAGAAAAAATCCTCTCTGACCCCATTCATCCTTTAATTGGTGAT
Organism: Echinostoma caproni; assembly: GCA_900618425.1. Classification (NCBI taxonomy): domain Eukaryota; kingdom Metazoa; phylum Platyhelminthes; class Trematoda; order Plagiorchiida; family Echinostomatidae; genus Echinostoma; species Echinostoma caproni. The sequence goes on along the minus strand of UZAN01041445.1, from coordinate 36,426 downwards.
CTATCCAAATGCCGTACTGCATTTATTCACACGTTCTGCATATCTTGTATTACCTACCCGATTTTTGTTTAACTACTACTGACGTTTTACAGTTCCCTATCCGGGCATAATCCTCGCCAAGCGAAAGCACGTTTCTTCTGAATCTCTCAACAACCTTGGATGTTAAATGTTTTATTCGTATCATTATTTCCTTCTTTCAATGAGATGGTGTGTAATTTTTGCCGTGAAATGCGATCATCAGTTCACCCAAAGGTCTAGGTAACTAGAAAATACGAACACAAGAAACAATTAAGGTATTGTCCGGAGTTTCCCTGTCGTTGAACTAAGGGCCGTGTACCGTACAAGTTCGATTTGAATGTTCAACCAACTCTAACACGAATATCTTCGGCGACGTTTGCAGTATGCTCACTTTCGTGTCAGACTACATGGAAAGAGTTGATCTGCGCGAGACTTTCGGCTGCATATACTGTCAACAGTTCACAACACGTGAATGTCATGGTTTTGCCTACTCCACCTCAGGAACATAGCTGATCGGTAATGAAGTGGACACGAGAACGAGTTCTGTGATGTCCGTGACAAAAATAGTGAACGCATGCGGATTCGGCACCAGTTCCATCGGAACGAGAGACGTAAACAGGCCTAAGATACCACCAACCCCATGGAGACAAGAAATCTCAGTACCATTTCTAGCAGCTCCAGGCAAGATGTGCGACCACTAATAGTCATTTCAATCGCAATGGACTTCGTCTTAAGCTTCAACAGTATCCATCAATAATGTTCTACCGGGACCTGACAACGCGATTGGTCCCTTTTCTGTCAGAATGCATCTATGGGATCGGGTTAAGCTCATCTGATAGTCAATTCGAAACAGACCGCTTTCTCTGTAAGAAAAAATTTGTCTTCCTAGATCTGAAAGCGGCTTTCGACTCAGTCGACCGCTCTAAACTCTGGCGCTGCCTCACTCTAAAGGGTGCACCCGAGAAGTTAATTTAAATAACACAATCCCTTCACATGAATATCCGAAGCCCAGTCTGAGCTTACGGCACTTTTCGCCCGAGTTCAGTTCAGAAGGTGATGCTCGACAGGGATGCCCTCTCTCTCCGTTTCTGTTTAACTATGTCATACGTTTAATTCTTGAAACAGCCCCATCTTCCTGCGAGGATAGTGTCATCGATTTGCTCCCAGGTGACAGACTGTTTGATCTGGAGTATGCAGACAGCATTATACTGCTCAGCGAATATGCAAGTAAGTTGTAAGCTTTTGTAGATAGCTTGAGTGCCAGCGTAGCCATATTCGGTATGCATTTTCCATCTTTAAAGTGTAAAATATTACTACAAGGACTAGTTTGGTCCAGCACCCAACGTCACTCTCACTGAGGAAGTAATAGAGCAAGTGGATAGGTTTTGTTATTTGGACAGCTACATATCGCCCGGTGGATGCATCGTGGATGAAGTGTCAGATCGCATGCAGAGGGTTCGGTTGGCATTTGCCAACTTGAGATAGCTGTGGCGCTGTCGCGACATCCGGCTGTCTGTGAAGGGTCGAGTGCATGCTGCAGCAGTTCGGTCAGTTCTGCTATACTACGCAGAAACTTGTTCATTGAGAAAACAGGATAAAGATAAATTGTCGGTGTTTGAACACCGCTGTCTACGCAGCATTGCACGAATCGGGTGGGGAAGCCGGACTAGCAATGCTGAGGTTAGGTGTAGAGGTTTAAGTAACCGCGATCGCCCACTGGAACAAGTGGTCGACCTCCATAGACATGTGTTACGCATGTCACCAAATAGATTGCCACGGCGGGCAATGTTCGCCGAGGCAGCTAGTGAGTGGAACAAAGTCAAGGGTGGTCAAGCTAATACCTGACATGAGGGTATGAAAACCCTAACTCAGAGACTGGGTTACATAGGTCCCGTTAGGCTCCCTGGGTGCGGACTTCGGGATGATCGTGACCGATGGTTGGAGACACTCAGTGATATGGCTGAGTGTTGTGAACAGTGGCGTTCGTGCATCTTTTCAATTTCTTCGCAACACTATTTCACTGAAATTTTCTATTTTCTTTTCGATTCTACTCTCAAGCTTCCCGTCTTTCTTCTACTGTTTGTCCAAATGGGCATCCAAAAGCCAGCAACCAAAACCGGCGCTCGAAATTGCATGGTTAAAGGTTGTTCAAACTGAACTGAATTGAAATGGTCTCTTTGTCGTAACGGTTTCATTCAGTTCGTGGTTCTGTTCGGGGTCATGGCCCAAGTTAGTCCGGACGTATTGATCATCCGAACGTTACAACAGGAATGTGTTGGTGAGACTGTGAATAGCTTATCACATGCGTGTTCGCAATCTGCCTTTTATTGATTATTGATTCGATGAGGTCTATATTTCGGGATACGTGACTCATCCGGTTTGACTTCACTCGATCGGATAAACCGAATCGTGATCAGAAAGATCGATAAACGTTCGAAAGTTATCCGTCTCAAGTCAGTGATGTAGTGCGTCTGCGTCTGCTTTAATCAGATCATATACGATGAAACAGAGCTTTTTATTCACAGCTTAAGGTTCGGAACTAAACAAAATCGGTTCTATTCGGTTGCGGGCAAACGACCCTTAGAGCTCTCCTCTCCGAAACTTCTGATATTGGTCACTGTATGCCCCAGGTGTTCCGGTGATCAGTTGGTCGTAGTAACAATGAGAAGTACCGCTATGACAAGTTAAATGGACACTGGAGTAAACGCTTGATGAGTAAAGTTTTTGTGGTAATCGAAATAGCACTGAATGTAGGAATACGGGAACCCGCACCGGAATGCTCAGAACTGGCTTGGCTCCAACCCGAGCTGCAGACACGAATGTAATACACGAGAAATTGATAGCAACAAATCCCTATGTTTATTGATAGAATTAGAGCATGTCTTATAGAAGGTAATAGGCTATTTGATGTGTTGAAGGACCATCGGCCAATCACGTAACCGTGTGCGCCGACGCATCATATGTACTAACTCGGATGTCATGTTCGCCCGGTGTACCATTGGCCGAGCTTCCTGAACGGTGATTGGATGACATGAAGCTGTACCTGGTCGTGCCTGGAATGCGGTCACGTAAGTCTTTATCACCACAGTTTTACAGGTATTTTTAGAATGTTTCGTCTTTAGTACACCTTTTCCCATCAAACTTTATTAGCCAAAACCCACAATCATTTAGCCTTGACCTACACTCCTTTAGATGAAACCCACAATGATTTAACCAAGACCCGTGGTCCTTTGGCCTCGATGTACAAACTTTAGTCACAACGCTGTAAGCTAGTCAGATCAAAAAGTACCGGAATATTATGAGATTAACGAATATTGAAAAAATTCTTTTTACAAATGTTGATGTCTCAAAGCTTGGTTAAGACATAAGGTTTGGGGGTTGCATGCTACAACACGTGTTGATTGGAGAAGACTTAACCGATGTGGCCGTATCGTCAAACCATTTGACACATCTCGTACAGATTTACTGTTTCCGTATAACATACGATACTCCTGTGAGTAAAAATCTCAAGTGAAACACAAACTGTGCATTGTTTTGTATTCACATGCTCTGAAATAAATCAAAAGTATATGCTTACCGTTTCGTATATATTCACTTGGAGTGTTCTTGAGATGTGGATACATTAACAAGTCGAGGATACTAAATGTTGTTCACAAAAGACCCCGTTTAGAACACTGTTTCCCAAGAAGGTAAAACAAAACCCGTAATAATGAAGCCTCGACTGCCGTAATTACGACATTTGTTGCAGCGTGAACAAAATGATGATAGTTATGAGGGTGTACTTTTACGAACGGTTTATCAACCTCAGTACGTTTATGTATCCCTTTCTGATGAACAGAGTTCGCTTGTGAATGCAAAACAATGTATCGTTTGAGTTGCACTTGGTATTTTTACTAACAGGAGTATTGCATGTTGTACGGAAACACTGAGGCTGCCAAATGGTTCGCCGATGCGGATACATCGGTTAAACCTTCTCCAATCAACATGTGGTGCAGTGGACGACCCCCCCACACCTTCTTGATTCTTAACCAAGCTTTGCAACATCAACATTTATGGAAAATAATTGTTCTCAACATCCGTTAACTTCAGAATATTCGGATACTTTTTGATCTGACTCGCCTACTGCGGCTTGACTAAAATCTGTGAGTCGAGGCTAAAGGACTACGGGTCTTGGCAAAAGCATTGCAGGTTTTGGCTAAATGAATGTGGGTTTTGGCTAAACTTGATAGGAAAAGACGTAGTTCACTCGATTTCACTTGTTCCAAGCAGCCTCGTGTGGTTTCTTTCCAGTGCTTCACATGCGGTGTTTTGTTTCTTGAGGGCTTGCTACTTTCCCACTCTTCAAGTACATATCATTATTGCAAAATTTACATCATAATAGCACTGTAGACTGTTGTTTCGTCCTTGTTTCGTCTTGTCAATGAGGTATACAGATTTTTGCCCGTTGCTAGAGCTGCGATCGCGAACTTTAGAAGCTAACTCTCTCTATTCCTGAGCTACGCAGTTAATGATTCTTTAAGTGGATTAAATAACTGTCTGGCGCGGTGTGTTGGACAAAACCTTTTGAAATTTTAATGAGAATTCAATTTTCAAAATGTGAATCAAAATTGTTATGTTTGGATTTCAAACAGTGTAGTCTCGAACCCGTAGCCCGCTATTAAAGTAGCATAACCGCAAACAGGGTAGGATAGATCAATTATGACTGGTTTACGATCAATTGTGTAAAGCGTATGTTCAATAAGGTAACAATAGAACTAACAGCCAATCAGGATGGGGCTTATGTCGGCCGGCCGTATTGGCATAGGCAAATGCGTGAGGTTGATCGATCTGAGTAAATAATAATATAAAACATAATATATATATATATATATATATCAAATATAAATAATGAATCGATAACGTCTGTGGAACGAGCAAATTAACAATGCAACAACAGTGGTCCGAAATTATTTTACAATCTGAGTGAATGATTCTAGATTATAGAAGCGCATTGGTAATTATCTTTATTCTTACACACCTTTGAATCCAGACTGTGCGCCAAACAAATCATGGTTCAATAATCTTGATAAAAAGAGAGCTCCATGAATTGTTTGTGGACGAAGTACTGCCAAGTTACCTTGGTCAAGGCAGGTGAATTTTATTGGGGGAATTCAAAATAGGTACTTTGAAAGTTAAAACCCGACCCACATGCGAGCGGGGTGTGTGAAAACCACAGTCTATTGGGCGAGTGGGGGAGCGGTTCACCGAATTATACGCCCTTTGGACAGGGTAAAACGTCCCAGGTGCCCAATGCATCTCGATACCCAATCGAGCCGGTGACCACTATCACGACCACGAAGGTGTGTGTGTGTTTGCGGTTCTTACGCCCCTTCTTGGTTGGTCTGGAATCAAGCGTATTTTAGCGAACTACCTCACGTGAACTGCCGGTGGTTCACCGACCCGGTTATAGCCCCCCAATATTGGTTTCTTATCTTGTCACTTTCGTCAGAAGACATCTCCACCATCAAGAGGTAGTGGAAGGGGCTTTCTCATCAGACGTTATTTGAGACGCTTGGTCGTATAGGATCATGTCGTGAGATGCAAGGAAGGGTGACCCAATCGAAATCCGAGACACCCACCCCCAACCCCCTGAGGATTTCGGAAGCGGTAGCTACTCTAATTCATATGCACAAGATTGTGTTATTGTTAATATGCAGACCATAGTTTCGCAGGTGGAGTTCACTCGGAAGGATGAAGACAGTTTTCCGCTTGTCATGGACTGAAGTTCTCGCGGTTAAAAACCCTGGCGTTTTCAGTTTCCTCACAGCTTGCAATCATCCTTTTCACTTTCGGCTCCTGGTCCCGGAGTAGGTAGATAGGACAAATATCAACTGATGGATACCATTTTGATGATGAGATGGTCAAGAAGACAGGTAGTTATTTCAACGCGAGTGATAACAACCAATGATCAAATCATCTGTTAAGTGATTTCCGAAGAGTAGAATGATCTGCGTTTGTGTCATCCGACGTGCAAGATATCGGTCTGTCAAACGAAAAATTGATGCAGGATACTTCGCAATATCTTCTTTGCAGGTAGCTGTTGTACGATATGGTGTGGTCAGCAGTAGAAAGGTTTGAAATCCCAAATCAAGAGGATTTACTGTTCGGTTACCGGACCGGAAACCCAACAAACCATAATGGGATAAGTATGGCGTTGACGCCGGTCACAACCAAACCGTGCTTACCATCCAAGTAGGGTGATGATAGTAGCATAGATCGAACTTTGGGATTTAGGGCTCAGAGCAAAGCACAGATGGAAGAACTCTTCTGTTAACCCGGACCCATGCTTGTTTAAGAGGAAGACAGAAGAGAAGGAGACGCATATAAATGACCACTGATTGAGCGTCTCATTAAAACCGACTCGATTGATTCTAACTGTGCAGGTTTTGACCTGAAGGATTTACCTGGAAGAATATACATTTTTGGAAGTACGTTAACTCCCTGACAGACAACCACTGCTACAAAAATACCCAACTTGATTGCAGTAAGCATAAGCATATCTATCTTTCTCGATGGACGATTTGGCCGAACATCTTGCAACCCCGATTTGTTTGGCTGTTCCCTAATCATCTGCACACCAGTGCCGTACCGTAAACTTTTTTTAATGAATTATTATGACCATAAAATTTAGGTTAACGGTTAAATAATTATCGGATTCAAGAAGTAGTATTGACAAGTAGAATAAATTGTGAATTTATTCCTAATAATTGTAGGTCATCGTAAGCATACCTTTTGTAGCCGTAAAGCACTAAGTTCAGTGAAAAGCGTAAACGGTAGAGTGGGGAAAGTTTGAATCACGAAATTTCTAATACAGTTTGTAAAAACCTGTTTTTTGTTCAACCAAAAAAAAACGCGCTAAAGCGGGTACCGTAGAGTTACAGCATATGTTTATGCCAGATGGAACACAACGATACTGGGATCTAGTTGACGGATGAAACACCAGGAAATGAAATCTTTTTGCAGTGGCGATGTGGTGTGCATAAGAATCTTTCGCTTGCATTCCAATGATGTTCGCATGGGTTAGCTATCAGCTCCCTTAGTGGTCGGATTGAAGAGACACGACTAATGATGGTCAGTCAATGTCGAAGCAGTTTAAAGTCTTTCTTTAGGAGACTGGAAAAAAAACAGCAGGTGGGCAGTGAAGTAAAACGAGGAAAACACACTGCTAAACGGATTTGGAGATAACTGACTATTGAAATTGAAACTAACGAAGTTTACGGATATGGGAAAAACTTCGTCGAAATTGACTGATGATATGTTGATCGTGAGAGATCCAGTGAAGATTAGCATAAAAAACCCAGTTATTCAATACAGTTTACCTAAGCCAATCGATACCAGTTACGATGGAAAAGAAAAGCTTGATAAATTGTTGAACGTTTTCCAAGTTATCAGAATAATGCGGAGGGACCAGAAGAATCGGAGATGGCCTGACATAAAACCACATCGTCGGTGTGCTTGAATACAGACAAAATAGGATCATTAGCAGACAAATTGCTACTATATATGGAAAATAAGTATTGCGTAAGGATTGCACTTTTGAGTAAGTCGAAGCTGTTCACCAAACATTTTGAAATAGTACATTGATAGTATTGATCGTGTACTAATCGGGATTGATAAAATCAATAGTGGAGTGATTGCAATTGAAATAAAATCAATGATTAAAAAGTAATCCGTAGTGTATCATCGGTTGACTGAATCAACCGGTGCTTTGCCACGTCGGAACTCATTAAAATGAGTGAGCACTTGTTCAGTGTTCGTAAGAATGACAGTTTTATCAACAAAAAACTTTTGGATAAAAATCCGCTAATCTTTGGTTTGGAGTCCGGTTGTGGAACCAAACACAAAATGTCGTGAACGACAGACCTTTTCTGGGGATTCGAAGTTCCCTTGGTTAACACATCCGAAACAATCGATGAAAGTTCTGAGACAAAACCTCACATTTGATTGGCCCGGACGAACAATGAGGCGATCAGACGGGGAAATTGAATTTCGGAGTTTGTATGCTCAGTTCTCAGAACACATTTCAATCTCAGATTCGGACCTAGAAGTGCTGCGATCTACATTTTTGATTGAATATTACAGAAATACGGAAGCAAGTAGGCGAGTACGAGTACGAGCTGGATAGGGGGGGAGGGGGGAAGGGGGCGAGGCGGGGGGCGGGGGGGAAGGAGAGAAAAA
>UZAN01041445.1:0-17054 GCA_900618425.1 Echinostoma caproni | reverse complement strand
ACGTACGATTCCCTCGAACGTGACCGAACAGGTTCGCCCCGGAACGTGGTAAGCAATCAGGTAGCGAAATTCCATTCATAGCCTGCGTGCATATTAGTCGGACATTAGTCGGACGATAGCCTGATTTTACGCATCCTAGAGAGGAAGCGGGATTTTCGCTACACTGGAGCTGGAATGATGAGCTGCACATCACAGGTGGAGGGAAAAGAATAACTGATAGATTGTGGCTATCAATTTTTTTTTTTACGAACTCGCCTTGCTGCCCTAGGAAAGTACTATTCGACAAGTGTGTGTGTGTGTGTGTGTATGTGCGCGCCCAGCCCAGTGTTCAGAGTGATTACCATTCGTTTTATTTTTTTAAAAATTATTTTTAACCTTCAATGTTGCACTGATATTCCCATGAGATGTCGTTCCCAATAGACAATCTATGTGTGTTAGAAGTTACACGTCAACAATTCAATAAACTGCGTAATATTGTCGTCATCTCCTCACTCACCCTTGACCATCATTCATTAGCTGTATTGATTTGATCTGTGAGCAGATTGGTTGAGAAGACCAAACTATACGCAACAGCTATTGATCACTCCGGCGACTGTTGACGCGGACGCTCCAAATTCGACCCGATGAGTAGTGCACTTTGAGTCGAGGCCACATCAGATGAACCAAATCCTCGATACAAAGTAAACGATTGCACTGTGATATCCAATTGCGTTTTTTACTATTGACGTATCATCGGAGTAGTCGAATCGAGTGCATTCTTTGCCATTTTGATCCATAAAGAGCGCCATGGTGAAACAATCAGGCCCGGGTATCCGGGGGGGGGGGGGNGGTTGGCTGGTACATTCCATCCCACAGTGCTCCTCGTTCAGTCGAATTGATTCATCGACCAATCGATTAGTCAATCGTCTGCGCGGTCGATTGATTGCATAGTAGTCGATCTAAAGGGCGGAAAAATGAGGACAGCAATTGAAACCACATAGTTATTTGCGCGGTCAATAAGGACCCCACTTTAAGCTGCACGATAAAAGGGCACACTTTGCCATGTACGATATTAGCTCGTTCTCCCACCCCAGCTATTTGATCATGCCTTTAGATATGGAAGCGATTGGAAATACGTGAGGGTAGTAAACGGATGTACACTTTTGGATGATAATACTATCATATTTTGCACACGCACGCAGAAAACAGTATCGTTATTAGATCGATTTCTAGTCAACCTGGACTACTATGGCATAGCCGTCAGCCGTAAAGTGATTAACCATCAAATGCATAGCTATGTATAAAAAATAACGAGATGGATCATCTAGTCGGCAATCCCACGACTGTTTACAGTCACAAGGCGGACTCACATAACTCGGAGGATGATGACAATGATGCTGATGATGACTCGGATTATGATGACGATGATGATGCTGATTCGGATGATGATCGCGGTGCATCTGCACAAACGAAGCCGTCATCAGCGTGTCGGTTCAGTATTTGTGTATGATCGGTCATGAATCAGTTTCCGGGACCCAACTGGTGGGGTACTGGGCTTTCGCTGATCAAATGTTAAAATTTTCACTGTTTATCCTTGCTAACTGTTTAATGTTACAGCTACTTAGCCTATGATTGTCTGACTTGGAACCAGAGTGTTTAATGTCACTAGATTTTGTGGAAGCGTGTGCTAGCGAAATGCACGGAATGAGTCAGTGGTACCGACCAACGACGTCACTCGTTGAAAGGTTTTCTAATCCCGATCTCTGGTTTAATCTGAGTTCACTGGCGAGCAGAGATGTGTAATAGTACAATCTGCCACCTTCCCTGCTCTATAGTTCCTGCATCAAGAGATTTGTTTTGCATGAAGAAAGAAAGAGAAGGTAGAAAATTTATATTAAGGAGGATATAAATCAGTTCTATGCATGGTATTTGAGAGCCACAAGGCCCCCAGGATGAAAAGGGTTGTTCGGAGCATGGCGATCGCGAAGTTGGCAATCACCAGAACAGAAGGGAAGATGAGCAGATGATGAACAGCGTGCATTTGTTGAGCCAGAGAGAAATTGAACACACGGACCGGGGATGGCTCACGTCCTGCATTGGTTGATTGCGAGCATGATGAAACAAACTACGACAAAACAACGCACTAAGATGGAACCTGGGGGTAGGCAGGTTTTAATTGAAACATACTGTAATTCGTGTTACTAACCATGAGGGTTGCATGTGACTAGAATCTTGATCTATCTAAAAAGTAAGCTCGCTACGTGCAATAACTTTAACTGCTTTTCACAGTTTCCGAGTTTAATCAACGGTACTTAAACTCAGAGTTGTTTAGCCATGACGATTATGGTATTCTTATCCTACCTATTAAGAGGGAGACTCTCCTCTTCCAGTTTACTTTTTATTATTTTTGGGGGAGCATTACTTGCCGTAACGGTGATTTTCGTTTTCTTCGCAGATAAGCATTTCATGCTTGTTATGCTCTAAAACCACGTGAGTGTGTCATACTCGCATGTTTTGTCGCATTTTGTTTGTGATCACATGATGATGGTCTACCCTTTGATCTTGGGAACCAGTAAACGAAGCGCGAGAAAACACCGGACATGAGGACATGTAAAAATTTGTTAGTGGACAACTAAATCACTTTCCGTAATATTCAGCTGCATTTTCCGGGTCATAAAGTCTAAATAGATGGACAAAGAAAGATATTCCCCAACCACAAATTGCACCGGCACTCCTGAGCAAAACAGAAAAACAAGTAAGTCACAGTGGGTCGGGGCTTTCAAATTGAGGTTATAGTAAACCAGCGGTTTGGTCGACCTCTGATATAAAAATCACTGCTTCACAAATACAGTATAGAGGTTTTCAATATAGCAGTCCATGATCCATTGGGAATCCCACCATCCAACTAAACTATGGCATCACTTGAATTCACTTGGAAGTGATAAGGTTGTGCAATAATCGATATTGGTTGACGAATTTTAGACTTCGTCTTCACACACACACATACAAGCCCCAGTTCATACCAGCGTGTTTTTATTCGGTCCAGCCACTAAACTATCTGTGTCCGATCAAAAGTGGAGCTAAGGTGCACTAGGGCATGCCGAACGAATGGTTGACTGGACGAGTCGGAGATTGTGGGCGAAGATAAAGTCTGGGAATGTTGACCAGTCGAACTGAGTAGTTCACTCACTCATTCCCCACGGAGGGGATGGTTTAATAGAAATTGTGATCCATTGCGGATTCCAGTTCTGCATACTAAGAAATGGTGTAAGCAAAAGGCGACCTTTTGTGTTACGTCAGGGCGGGGAAAAATACACCGAACTACAAAATCTTATTAATTCACCGATTCCTCGTAACTCACTCCATTGATGTATGTGTATAGCAAAGTTACGCACATACACACACACGCACATATACACCGATCCACACGAATACCACAGCAAGCAATTTGTCTTCTTTACGTCTTGCTTGGCAGTATGACCAATTCCAGATTGGAATGCGTGACCTAAATTATCTCGTATTGCCCTGAGCATGGGCGGTATCCCAGCTCATAGTGTGTCATGAGTTGTACTGAAAAGCCCATGCAGCAGTGCAGATCATACACGAACTGAAATGCACCAACGAAGACAGTAACGCGTCCCCCTTGATTGCTTCATTGTGTCTGATGAACCTCTCTCTCTGAACCGCTCTCTTTGTTTTATAAGCGAGGGAAAGATTTGTGATGACCGACAGAGGTAATAAGGGTTTGAAGTCCCGCCGCGAATGTTCGCGGTTCGAGCCTTGACACGGGGACACAAAAGGTATGCACTGTCGACGAGTACCAAACAGAACGAAACGGCTATCCAGTGCACTCTTTGTGTTGGTCACCACAAGTCTTTGCCATCGCTTATAAATGCATTCAACTAGTGGGGACTTACCGCGCTCTCTCAAGGATTGAAACCCACACCCAAGACCATCAACAACAGTGCCTGGTTCCCGTGTTATTAATCGAATGGATTATTCGGAATTTACTACTCTTAATCTCTCTTTCACTCGCTCCCTCGAATTCTCGAAAGATTACCGGCATCTACCTTCACCTGATAAATTGCAAATGTTATTCGCTAGAGTATATTTTACATTCTAATAATTATCTCATTCAAGTGGTCTGTTTTCCCGCGTCTATTGCAACCGTTGCCTTTTCTCTTGCAATCACCCCCTTTCTTTTCTCAGGTTATGGCTCTATCACGTCTGCTCAGCCCACTACCGGACGGAGCGTATTGGACCGGAGGTAAATTGGTCCGTTATCGAGTGAACAATATGCGTCGCCCAACATCCACGGATCATGTGGTTCTCACCTGGAACGATGGTCGTGTCGGTCGACCGTCAATTCTGGGTCTAACTCGAGCGGACGAGGAACAGTTGCGCGAGGGTTACACATACTGTCTGGCTTTGAACTTGAAAGAGGCCACTTGGCAAGCAAGAGACTGTTCGGATCGTCTACCATACGCCTGTCTGATTACACCTCGTCAAACGGGATTCACAAACAAGGTACCACTGGTGCCTCAGTTTGGTGAGAGCACTGAAGTTCCCGAGATGACCGCGGCAACCACAGAGGAAGATCTAAGTCAAACCACGGCAGATTTGCTTGCCGGTGAAATGGCCACATCGCAGCCGATGAGCACCACCCCCACGACTCAGAATGTAAACACACTGACTCCTCTGACAACCGGGGCAGTTTCAACTCAGTCACTGACGACTGAAACTGGTGCAACCCCATCAACTGCGTCTGGTATGACCGAAAGTACGTATCCATCCGCTGGAGCAACCGACAAAACTACGCCAGTATCTTACCCACCCTCAGTGAAAGCGGCGGTGGCAGACTTTGACGGTGATGTCTATCATACTGAGGATGATGACGACAATGATGATGACGACTTTAAGAGGTCTGAAAAGCCAACGACGTTGGATAGCACAATTCGAGAAACGACTAAATCACCAAAAACTGTTGGAGTCTTGAGTGGTGTGGCTTATCAGACGACCGGTATGCCAACAACCGCCAAAGTATTGAGTGGTGTGGCTTATGAAACAACTGGAATACCGACGACCGCAACGGCGGTGAATGTTGTGAAACATGAGACGACGGGCATGCCAACCACGAACAAATTGTTATGGGGTGTGGCCCACCACACGACCGGAATGCCAACAACCGCCCGGGTGATGAGTGGCGTGGCTCACCACACTACTGGAATGCCGAAAACCACAGCCAAACTGTTGAGCGGTGTGTCTTATGAGACAACCGGAATGCCGACGACCGCCAAGATGTTGAATGCAGTAGCGCACGAGACAACGGGCATGCCCACAACCGCCAAAGTGTTAGGTAGTGTGGCCCACCAAACGACTGGACTGCCCACGACTGCTAGGGTCTTGGATGAGGAAACCGTTGACAATGAAGCGTTTTAGAATATGCAACCGACCAGTGTGATAGGGACATCTCGGATGTGTCTTTTTTTCTATTTTGAGCATTATGTGATTTGAAATATGCCAGGTTAATAAACGGACAAATATTTTCCTTGCTATTCATCTTATTCCGCCTATCAGTTGGCACGCATTTATACAAAGGGGTGAAAGCACTAGCTCGCAACCGGTACAGCTGTGTTGTAACAGTGAACCCACACATTCGCGCGCGCACACAAACACTTACGCTTGGTTTTTTCGATCCTCGTGCTTCACGATAAGTTAAATTTACGGGTAAGAATCGTTGACACCACGACCTAAAACGTTTGCAAGGTGGGTAAATCGTCAGTGAGTTTATGGCATGCGGCTGCAACATAAACTACCTGATCATCCTTCCGGTAGCGCTTTTATGCATAGAATTAAGTGAAATGGACACTGGGAGGGCACTGTAGACTGCAATTTCCCTCTGGTCAGTGCGGTATGTTGTTCGGGGATTGACGCCCTAAACCTGTCGCATGGAAGCACGCTAAGTCAAAATCGGTAGGGAATTATCGCACGTCAATCACTACTCAAAGGTAGCCTTTCAATGAAACAAAAATTTATTCTGTCCAGAATCCGGTGCACTGTTTTCATGCATGTCGAATGTTGTTGCAACAGGTCTAGGCCTACCATTCCAGTTCAGTTCTTACAACCATGCACTTTCGTGTGTCGGTTTTGGTTCCCTATCTTTTGGTTGCCCATTTGGACAAAAGAGCAGAATGAAGACTAGGATGTTGGCAGCAGATTCAAGCGGAAGATAGCGCATTTACATAGACTGATGTTACAAGAATAATGAGTTAAATCATGAGTAACACTGTTTGCGACACCCAGTCATATCACTCAGTGTCTCTAACCATCGGTGACCATCATCCTGAGGTCCCCAGCCAGGGAGCCTAAAGGGACCTACGTGAGCCAGTCTCCTGGTCAAGGTTTTCATAACCCCTTGTAACGTCATAGTTTGACCGTCCTTGATCTTTTTCCAACCGCTACCTGCCTCGGCAAACATCGGTCACCGTAGTAACCTATCTGGTGACATGCGTAGCACATGTCCCAACCAGCATAATCTATGGAGGTCGACCACTTGCTCCAGTGGACTACCTCGATTACCCAAAACTTTATGCCTAACCTCAGCATTGCTGCCTCACCCCATTCGTGCAATGCTGAGTTGACAGCGGTGTTCAAGCACCGACAGTTTATCTTTATCATTTTTTTCTCAATGACCAAGTCTCTGCACCGTAAAGCAGCACTGGTCGAAATTCTGCAGCATATACTCGACCCTTAACAGACAGCCGGATGTTGCGACAGCGCCACGGATGCTTCAGACTGGCAAATGCCAACCGAGCGTTCTGTATGCGTGCCGACACTTCATTTGTGACGGGTCTGCCAGCTATATAGCTGCCCATATAGCGAAACTTGTCTACTTCCTCTACTACTTCCCCGGTCAGGGTGAGGTTGGGGACTGGACCAACAAAATCTTGGAGCAGTCTCGTCGTAATAGCCATTCGAGTAGAGTGGGAAGTTGTGAAATTCATGGAGCATGACCGTCATTCAAACAGGTCCAGTATAAATCAGTTCTGCCTGTCTTTATTCTGAGCGGATTACAAGGGTTAGGAGACCAAACTCGGGTGAACGAGTCAAATAGTCACAGGTGTTACCCCTAAGTTATAATCAGAATGATTTCGCAATTGGAGCTTAACCGCCGCCTCCACCGCCATCCAGCTTTGGTGGTAGGTAGCCTTACAGTCACCCGGTTCAATAGCATGCCTAACCTAGTGCGGCCTTATGTGGTTCACTATTCCAAGTCCCGGGGCTTCGCAACTGTTAGTTAGATCGACCGAGGTGCACGAAATATATACTATCAGCAGACCAAGTCGGTGGCAACGTAACCAAATTATCACCCCGGAGTACGTATGTTCGATCCCCATTGTCACCATCACCACCATCTGACTTTCCCCAGTAAGTATTGTCAGGCAACCTCGTTTGATTGACCGCTTTCCCCTTCCTGAAAAGTGTATCTTTGCATATCCAATAGAAATAAATAAAAATGAGAAAGCAAACATGGTGTGTAACAAGTGGAGACAATTAGTTATATACAAAGGTGGTTTTGATGTTCAAAAACATTAAGTATACAAATCAGGCTCCCGAGTTTGAGTAGACTCGAAGAGTACCACACGTAATCAAAGCACACCAATAAACATTACAATTGATTTGTTTTGGTTAAGTTCGATGTTGTACAATTAATTTTGGCTAAAAGAGCTAAGTTCAATCAAGGGAGGCTTGGGGACACTAAGGAGTTCGGTATTTGTAGTGCATTGGTCAAGTCTGTCGCTATAAGGAATTGAATCTTTTGGTCCGAGGTTCGAGCCCCGATATCGTTGCCCAACTTCGGTGCTAGGCAGCTTTGCTGTCGTCCGGTTCAATACCGCGTCTGAGCTAGCGGGCCTTTAGGGGCGTTCACCATTCCATATTCTAGAGCTCAGGTTTCCAGATTATATCACTGAACGGGGGTCTTCCTGACTATGGGGTCTACCTCGTCTGATGTTCATCACACAAGTGTGTATAATGAAAAAAAGAATCTCTAATTCGCGTTGTTCGGCTACACAGGTTTATCATCACCCCTCCAAACTGGAGACAAGCTTTCTGTGTAACGACCAACGAAAAAGTAGTGAAAACACATTTTGTCCGTGCTACGCCTCATCATCGTGCACAAATGCTGCGACTAAACATGAAAATTTTCGGATTAGGATTGGAGACCCCTTGCGCGGATTGAGCGCAAAAGTAGCATTCTCACTCTGCCGGAGGAGTAACCATATTACGTTAATCAGTGTCATTCTCTTTCATCTCAATCACTGCGTGATTTGTTTTTAAAGGCCAGAAAAGAAATGCTGTGAAGAAAGTAGTTGATCACGATCGATAGTGATGAAGTGTCCACACGCATACAGTAGCCTCAATTGGCATTTGCAAATTCGAGACATCCGTTTCGCCGTGATAACATCCGCTTATCTGTGAAGGGTCGAGTGTATACTGGAGTTGTTCGGTTAGTTGTGCTACATCGTACAAAGACTTGGTTATTATGAAAACAAGATATAGACAGATAGATAGGCATGTGTTGCGCATGTCACTAAACAGATTTCCACGGCGCGTGCTGTTTGCCGAGACAGGTGATGTGTGGCAAATGGTCAAAATGCAACGAGGGTATGAATACTCTGACCAGGAGACTTGTTCACATAGATCGCGTTATACTTTCTGGATGGGAACCTTGGAATCAACGGTTGGAGATACTGATTGTCGTAAACAGTGACACCTAATCTCTTCGCAACCACAGTCTTCAGGAATTCGCTATTTTCACTCGGGCACTGATTTGAACATTCCACTGTTCCATTTTGCTGCTTCACCATTCTGACGTGCAGGTGATTAGTTTGTGCGCTCTCAATTTCAGTGTTTTTGCCAACTCTCGTCGTGCGACAATGATCATTAGGATAATGTTCTGCTCAGTGTCCCCGAATTTGAGAAAATTTGATTTTGGCCCACGGATTATTGAAGAAACCAAGCCATCCATGTCGGCCGCTGCTCAGGTTGTCGCCCAGCATACACCTTAGGGGAAATCCTTTCAAGTTACCGATTCCAAAGTGTGAACTGGAGTGCCAGCGTCAGTATGCACTACTTGGAATACTCTTCCATCTCACGTCATTTGTGCACCAACTATTGAATCTTCGAAGCGGAGACTCGATGAAATCCTGACAAACCTCTCGTAATCGTATACAACTAAAAAGGAGATATTAGTTGAAGACTACATTATATGTTATCTCCGACCCGGAACTATAGGTGATATTTTACCTTTGTTGCCGAGAAGCGATTCAATGGTGTAAATATCCTATAAGGACAAGAGATGCATGAACTTGTAAGTGATTCACATAATAGAGTTTTGATGCCAAATTTTCAGTCATGAGATAGGAAAAAACCCGGTGAATGAAAGTGCGTGGTTATTGATTGTAAAAAAACCCGAACTTTTCTTTTGCTCGACCATCTCACCACCATCATCATCATCATCATTGTCCAACGAAATACAGTGAAGCGATCGCTGCCAAACTCATAATGCATACAAGGCAAGTGAGAATGTGTAGCAAGGATAGGAATTAGGCCTACTTTTAGGGGTGGGAGAAGAAAGCAAACCTGTATGATCAACACACAGACAGCACAGTCCAACTGTAAAAACACAGTATTTCAAGCATTTTGATCTGACAAAACATGACAACAAGATTGCCACTGCTGTCGGTTTGTTGCCATGATCTTCAGTGTCTCTAACCATGCGGTTACGAAGTCTTTTGGACCCCAACCCGGAAGACGAGAGACACCTTCACTACCTAATCTCTCTGTGCATTTCTTCATGATTCGTCTATGGAATGAGACCTCAAACCATGCCGCAGCTCGCTCGCATCGGGTGTAACTTGACTGGTCGTTCTTGCTATCAAACGAACATTCAAACACAACCGAACCAGTTTTCGTCTACACATGTGACAGAATACCGGCTCCTCCAGTCAAGCAACCGTTTCCGCAGTATGTCGAATCCCATCAATTGTACCAATTCGTCCTTGGGTGCTCGACCATCTACCTAGGCAGAACCGAGCGGCATCTTAGACTAATAGTAGCCAAAAACATCCCTGTGTGGGTCAACTAACTGGTGAGCGAATCACACCCGAATAATCAAGGTCAAAGGTCAACCCAACGCCGCACACCAGCGTGATCGATCGTCACAGGGCATCAGATGAACGTGACCACAACAATTAAAAGTGTCTCCATCACGCAAAACTGACGGTTGCTCAAGTTTGCAGAGGCGATTGCTATAAAACAATGGACGCATGAACTGTGCGAACAGAAAGAGTTATTTTTAACTCTAGCCATACCTTGGTAAAAGATACCGCCAACAGCTCATCCAAGGTAACTATTACCTGTTAGTTTTTATTATATTCTTTGACTGTAGTATGTACCTGACGAGATTTAGTGAAATTTTTCGGGAAATAAATTGTGCAACACTGTGCTGCTGTGTTCTCTATTCAAGTTCATATCGGGAAAGGCTGTTTCAACCTACCAGTATCGACAGCCGAATGATTATTGATCTGTATTTCACCCATTGACTCCGTAAATCGTGTTGACATAATTACAGTCAGCCCGTTCCACTTCAATGACTTGTATTCTTCCTAATCCGGGGTGTATAGTTATAAGAATCTGACGACGGTGGAAAGTGGCTACTCCAGTGGAGTTTTCGTAGCAGCTATTGAAACAACAGCAGGAACAGTTTTAGATTTTGGTTAAGCAACTCCCGGTGCAGAAAAATTCAAATAAATCAAATATTTCAACAGTCAAAACTCCGTTTCGGAGTTTCAATGAAATTCACTATGACCCTGAGGTCGGTGTCGCTTTTGAGTCATGGTATCACGGATATGAGGATATCATGAAAATTGATGGTGCCTTACTTGACGATGCCGCTCGTGTTCGACTGTAACTTCCTAAACTGGGCCCTGCGGAACACGAAAGATACTGCAATTCTATCCTGCCCAAACATTCAAGAGTTCCCGACTTGGAAGAAGCAGTCAAACACCTTAGAGGAATTTTCGGTCAAAGATCATCTTTGTTCAATATACGGTATGAATGCCTAAAAATTTCTAAGGCGGCTGAGAAAGATTTTGTCTCCTACCCCAGCCGTGTTAATCGTGAATACGAGCGCTTCAAACTCACAGATGATTAGTTTAAAACTCCTATTTTAGTTTGTGGTCTACCCTCCTCCCCCCGCGGAAAATGACATTCACACGAGATTATTATCTAAACTAGAAAATGACACGGAGATTACCTTGCAACAAGTTACTGATGAGTGTGAGCCCCTAACCAATTTAAAACAAGCTGACAAGATAATCCAGGAAACACGGGACCTAACAGTTATTGATGTGGATGCTTTAACCTCGTCCAGAAGACGACTGCTACTTATGAGTAGTCAGTAGACATATCACTTATTTTACCATGGGGGTCCCCACGGGAAACGTGCGCCGACGAGAAAAAACAGAACTCGCACTGCATGTTGGCACGATGAATAGTGGTATTTCGGCCGATTTTGCGCACACAAACGATGTAACTGCGGAATTTATGATGTGGCTGGTCATAAAGAAACAATCTGTCAGCATCACTCTAAACCAAAGCCGTTCCATACTGAAAGAAGCCCCAGAAGTCGCAACTCTTCAAACCTCAATTTTGCCATGAACGCCCACAATTTCAGGTGTTAGTAAAAGTATAGCCCGATTTGTATCAATAATCGAGCAGTCAAATTACAAATGGATACAGCCTCTGGTGTAACCATTATCTCAATAAAGACCTGGAGTTTACTGACCTCCAACAAACCATCCATATTGCCCGGGCGGAATCGGGAGAACAAATCCCATTTATCGGTGAGTTCAGCTGCGAATTTTCATTTCTTGATCGTCGTTCCCGCGGTACTTGCTACATATCTGAACTTGATCATTTGAATTGGATTTGTGACAATTTCCCCTCAATGAAATTTGTGATTGTTCTGACACTCAGTGCACCTCTCGGTCACGTTTGCTGGTCGATTGGGTGGCAGCAAAGTGTGAAAACATGAAAACTGACTTCCCCAGTAATTTTTCCGGATGGTCTTGATTTATGTCGTAAAACAAAGGCATTTTTACATGTACCTTCCGGCGCTACTTTGTCCAAAACAGCCTATACAATGCCGTCAGATCGAACAATGTCTACCATATGGGGGCAAATCGATGCCAGCATGCTTGCAAGACGACAGGACTGTGTTCCGTAACTGAATCGATAACGAAGAAAAGGACAGAGAGGGTAAGCCCGATCAACACCACATACAGTGAACCCGGGTGGAAAAGTGTCCCGTAAGCTTGGACTCCGCTTTGACCGTAAGTAAAAAGGGGATTGAAATATTGCGAATACCGGGAAACTGTTCCTGGTCAAGTCACACTCAAGTGCGTTGTATCTATTATTTTGGATTGAGCAAAAGGAACGTGATTGACAATTTCCCCTGACGGTCGAAAATAAACAATACCTTCTAGAACGAATTACGGTGCTCAAAATGGTAGGTAACTATGGAAAATGAGCATTTACCACCAGGCTGTTGTATTATTTATCCTGTGTGCTTCTGAAGACTTATTCCTAATGAAACATTTTGTTGTGTCTACGCCAAATTACTAATACCGTTACAGTTACTAGTAATAAACCAACTGTGCACGTCCCGGTACCGCCTTGTGGAATAATAACACCTGTAACCCGAGGGGAGGGGGTGATAACGATAGGTTTATTTTGTGGTGGGTCATATTCCAAGCATCATCTTAGGGTGGCTAGGGCGCGTCCTACGAATTCCTGATCAACGTCTGCCACACCGTGTACAATGCGCAGACATCGATCTAGGCTGGAAGAAACAGCGACGTGGACAGGCTATGACCTGTCGCAAAGGGTTAAAGATACTGTGGTCGGATCTGGCTTCCGTTGGGGTTTCTCGGCTCCCTGGCTGGGGCCCAAAAGATTCAGATTGTCTTTTGCTGGAGACACTGTGGGATATGGCATCGAACCGAAGTCAGTGGCACGAACGCATCGTTTCTTGTCTGCAATCCCAAGATTAAACAAAATCGATAAAAAAAACTCAAAATGGCGTGCAGTAAACAAACAAACAAATGTTACTCCCCGATGTTGATTGTGTTCACTTTCTCCGCTTTTGCACCTAGATTTTTTCGCTCACCCATGGTTATTTGGAGCCGTGTCTGTAAAGATTGGTGCTATGTATATATTATATATATATATATATATAATATATACGATCCTCCGTGGTGCTCTTATTCTCCCTTCGGGGTGTGTTTGTGTGTGGAAAGGGGGGTGTCACGCTAGACAAAAACCCGCCACCAGATCCTTACTCAGGAACCTTCATTCAATGGATCCAGTCTCATTTATCCACTGGAAATCGGCCTCTGTCATGGCAACAACCCGAAGGTACGTCTGGTAGCGCACAGCCACGCCACTCTTAGAAATGTAGTAACAAATTACTTTCATCCGCACCCATCGAAACCTTCTTTAAGGGTATAAAACAGTGTCAGTGAAAAAAAACAAATAATTATGAAAAAATGCACTTTACTCTGTTTGGGGCAAATCAAAAAATAGAAATGATAAAGAATAACTGAGGTCAAATATGCCTATTCACGGAACTCCGTGATTGTTTACTGGGGCAAACACGCGATCCGCTTCCAATTGCACCTGGCGCATCTGAGTGACCAAAGAAGCTAATTTCGACGCTTGAGTGGCCAACATCTGCAACAGGTCTGGATCACAGAGTCCTTGGGCGGATGCAACCAAACGCTCCGGCTGGATGTAGTCCGTGTGTGGCTGGGTCGCTAGATAAGGTGTTTGTGATTCGGGCACGTGGAATATACGCTGCAATGTGATCAGCTGATTTTGTCTGGAAGAAAAAGACAAACCACAGAACACGCAGTTGGTATTTTCCATTATAACACGCTATTTATTGTATGACGAACAACACGAGGAGGAATAAATGCCATATTTGCGAGTAGCTACCGTTCACTCACAAGAACCGGTAATCTAAGCTTCGGGACTGACAATGATGAATCAAATAAGGCTCCGCTATAATATTTATTTTATTTCAACACGTAACCAATTACAGAGAACTGGAGAATATGCCACAACGTATGAAGAAAAAGAAACCTGAAGAATGTGTTCACAGGTTTTGTGGACATGTTACATCCCCGTTGTCCTGGCCGAGGAAGTAGGATAACCTCGGGGTTCAGACTCGGAGCCTTTGGCTAGAAAGCCAGACATGCAAGACAACAGGACGCAGTTCATCGGATCGGAATGAAATGTCCAAGGTGCCCAATACACCTTGATACTCAATCGAGCCGGTGAACACTGTCACAATCGAAAAGGTGGGGGTGTGTTTCGTACTCCTCTTCATGGTTGGTTTGGAATTAGGGTTTTTAGCCAACTCTCCTAGGTGAACTACCAGTGTCGGTTTTTGTCTTCTCACCCTAGTGGGAAAAAACCGCCACGGGAAGGCAGTGAGTAGAGCTTCCTCAGCAGAGACTATCTGAGACGCTTGGTCATACAGGAGCATTCTGCAACGTGTAAGGGAATTGTGACCTGTCAAAATCCGAGACACCCACTCCGACCATAATGGGGCTTTTGGAGGCCCACTAGCATAGACGTGGTATAAAGCTAAACCGGTCGAATCGGACATCCCACACCTCTCTCGTCGGTGATGGAAAGCCTAATAAGAAACCTGTCCTACACTGGGATCTGTTTGGTTTCGGTAATACAAGGATTGGATTGCCAGTTTTGAAAAAAAAAACTGAAGAGTGTAGCTTAATAAATAGTTCGGATGTAATTCAGGGTATTTTTTTGTATTATCACCCCATCATTTTGCCATTCAGTACGCATTACTCCCCTGTGCAACAATTTGAGTATGCGGATGAGATCACCATTTCTGTTATCGTGATTAACTAATCCGAACACAAATAACACCAATTTATACCACCTCGTTTTGCGTTTCACTTTATCCGGTCTTAATTTGAATCCCAAAAACTTTAATTTATTTTATTTTTTTTTACTTTAAACCGTTTCCCATCTCCGTCCGACATTGTACAGATCCAGAGAAATTCGACAAGCCGTGTCAACCTTGTGAATTTCGTAAGTGTCACACTTGAAAGTAACATTCGCTGATCTTTACATACCCAAACTGTTATTGGCAAACAGGATGTGCTCTCGTTTCGGATAAGAAGATTGCATCACTATCGCTCTGATTAGTCGGTGATAGGAGTTTTTGTTCAGCAACGTGTTCTCCCTATTTCTTTTTAATGGTCCCTTGTGCTGAGGCGTGGCATCTCAATGATCAACCGTGTATCCAAGTTTCGTTATCCGTTCTGATTGACAATATGAGTAATGCTCATATTGATGCGTGCTTGAAGTTTGCTGACAATATCCTATTTGATTGTACCCATCCCCTACACATTGATCTGTATGCATACAAAATCTCATCCGCCCACATGTTCCAAATACAAACTCATCCCATCTAGGATATTTACCTACGGAAACTCTTTGGTATCGTACCTTGCCCGGACACTGATCGACCAGGTGTTTATTCTGTTCATTCATGTTTTTGCATACTTGATGTCCCACTAGTTCGCCAGTATTGTGACAGTGATTGCTTTTATAGTTGAAAGCTTGCATATAACTCGACAAAACTTCGATGAATGCAATACAAGACCCATCTGATCTGTAGTAAAAACAGCTGTGACAGCCTTTAATACTTTACAATTTCACTTCATCGTGCTTCGACTACTGCCACCATACAATTCGCGTAAATTTCTGAATGATTCGCCACGAAACGTCCCAATGCTCTGGTTTGCAACTGCTCTATGTGCATAGCCTGTTCCAGAAAACAATGAAATCAATCATCCTGTCTGTCACAGCAAGAGGAAAGCGACCGTCTCCTGAAATCATCTGGCTCATACGGACCAAACAAAGAAATATAAATGGAAAGCATAATCGAGCACTTACAAATGGGGGAACAATTTGGCAATCTTATCCTGGCTTCCCCGAACGGCCAGTTCCGTTTGGGCCAACGCTGATCGCAACTGGTCCAGAATAGTCCGGATGCGGTCCACAGTCAACGGACCGGAATCACAAGTCGACCGTGCTTCAGGTGGAAGCGGACAGGCTGAATTGGAGTGCAAAATCGGAGCATGAATGAAACGATGCAGTTCCTCAATCAACAATCCAAATCTGTAGTTTTTAACTACTGATCATAATGACAGTAGTGAAACAGAGATTTTGACATTCGGTGTCATAAAGGGGAATGATATATCACGACCTCGCGGTTACGGTTGAACACAAAAATCGATATGAAGATAGACTTCATGGGTGAAAAACTGAAGGTAAAAACGTATGTACGCATCTGAAAGAATAGAGGACTCCGACATCCTCAGTATGGTCGGGGTGAGTGTCTACGGCTGCGGCTGGTCGCCCATTCCTTGCACCTCGTGAAACGCCTTCATACCAACAAGCGTCTCGAATAGCCTCTGCTGAGGAAGCCATAAACACTGCCTTCTCGTGACGGAGGTGTTTTCCCACCAAAGCGAGAGGACGAAAAGTTGATATCCGGGACTATAACCGGGTTGGTGAACCACTGGTCGTTTGCGTCGGCGAGGTGGCCAAAACCCTGAATGTTTCAGTTTCAGTTTTACAACCATTACTATGCACTTTCGTGCGCGGATTTTGGTTGCCCATTTGAATAAAAGAGCGAAATGAAGATTGGAATGTCGAAGCAAATTCAAGCGGAAGATGGGGAATACATATAGAGTGATGTTAGAAGAATAACGAGTGCATGCACGAGTACCACTGTTTGCGACACCCAGTCATATCACTCAGTGTTTCTAACCATCGGTGACCATCATCCCGAGGTCTCCAGCCAGGGAGCCTATGTGACCTAGTCTCCTGGTTAGGGTATTCATACCCTAATGCCAGGTCTTAGCTTGACCGCCCTTTGTTTTTTTCCAATCGCTACCAGCCTTGGCAAA
>UZAN01041444.1:0-58812 GCA_900618425.1 Echinostoma caproni | reverse complement strand
ACCAACAAGTAGGTGGAGATTTTCATCTAATAATGGAACTAGAAATGGAATGTAGGAATCAAAGAAAGCAGAAATGTCGGTCCGAGTACACGAGGGAGATATATGCACATTGGTAATGATTGTACTTTTGTGACGAGAAAATTTAGGGTGTCAACGAACAGACAAACAGTCATTGCAGTTTTTAGAGTACTTAAATATGACTTCTGACTTGCCACACCAGGAAACATTGATGTAAGTAGCCACACCGCCTCCGGTTTTTTTCCTACTTCGCTGTCTATCCTGTCGGTAGCAATCAAACCCTTCTATACGCACGAGAACGTCTTCGATGTTTGGTTTAGCCATGTTTCTTGCACACAAACAACACATGTGTTGGAATTAATGCGCGTGTTCAGAATAGAGGTTAAATCCGAGATCTTTGCGAATAGTGAGCGAACGTTGGTTCTGACCAATGGTGGCACAGTCATCTTGG
Organism: Echinostoma caproni; assembly: GCA_900618425.1. Taxonomy (NCBI): domain Eukaryota; kingdom Metazoa; phylum Platyhelminthes; class Trematoda; order Plagiorchiida; family Echinostomatidae; genus Echinostoma; species Echinostoma caproni. The sequence continues at coordinate 58,343 of UZAN01041444.1, read as the reverse complement.
CAGGAGGTGTGCGAGTAAGTGCAGTCTGCCATCCGGCCCGTCGGCGTTTTTTGATCAAAGGGCTTTTATGACTCTCACCAAGCAAATAATCAGTGGGTAGCACAGAATACACAGTTTTTAGTCGTAGCATGTCCTGACGAGAATATTTGTAGATCTTGGTCATGATTAGCACCGTTGTATGGATGAGTTAAATGATAAATTCCAACGTGACGAACAAGCACGAGAGTGTAGCGCAGCCAATCGAAGGGCGCGAAAACTAATTTTAAATGGACCCAATGCATTGAAGTACTATTGACATGATCTGAGAAAAGAAGGGCGGTACTTCGGTAAGCGGATTAACGTTCCACACTCTGTGGGTGTGCCTTTCGAACAACAGCCCAACGGAACTCCCCATATCGAGTGTATCGCAGGACTCTGATGCATATATTCGTTCAAATGGGTGGTACCTTATATCAGCAATGGCATCGAATGGACATCTTGAATCCATTTTTCAGAAGGATAACACCTCAGTTCATAACTGGTATATAACAAAACGCGGGGTATTACTTCGTGACATCCAAGCGATAGTATGGCCTGCATTTATCACAGGTTTGAACCCAATGGAAACATTCAAGTCATTCTTACCCGAAAGCAGTTCCAATATTCCACAGTTTAAATCACAAAGCGCGAACTGGAGGCATGTTTCATTAGAGAGTGGAACAATATCTGTACAGATATCATCAGAAATTTTACATAGACTGTGCTGAAAGGTGTGTAGGAGACCTGAAATGGAATGACCAATGTACCCGGTACCAAACTGTCTTCAACGAGCAATGGAAATTTTATTTTTTCCTTATACTTTCTCCCAAATACAAAAGTTTGATGAAATTTCCCATTTCGACTTTTCATTTGGTTACCGTTTAGCTTCTCAGAAATGTTGATGAACATGCGTGTGGGAGCGGAGATAGTCCAAACACCTAGAGGGATGCAGTGCTTTTGTTACGAGGTGTGTGTAAAAGCCGTGTGCTCGATGGACTCACTTTTCGATATCTCATCAGGCGGTCACATAAAAAAGGCTATTACCGTACAGATGTCTGTTTGGTCAATCACTGCTCAGTTTATAGCGATGACAGAGGTGAGCAAGCAGAGCAGGAGAATTTGATAAGGCTAGCGGTAGTCAGCGGTAGAGTCGTAAAGGGGGTGAGAGGACAGAGGTCAAAAAATAATGTTAGACATATGGACCGATTAAAATGTCGATGAAAAATGGGAGCTAAGGCGAGCGAACGGGATGATGTTAGGTAAGATACACTGGAAACGTTACGTCTTGCAGAGCACGTGATTAAATTAGTGAAGAACAGTGGAGAGAAAAAAGCAAGATCACAGTGGATGATACTAGGTAAGGCTGGATGGGTGGGAGGGAGGGTTGATGCTCTGCTTCAAGCACAACCAATCCGTAGTCGAGGCCAGGGTAACGGACACGTCTAGATAAGAATATTTTACTGGCCTGGTTCGGGATTGAAGATTCGAATTGAAATCTCCCCAGTAGGGATTAAATGATGAGCTTTTACTCCTTTAGTATATTTCTAGGGTAAATGGAAAATGTTTTGAAGACATACAAATAGTTCATAACATCTGAGCCACCAACCAAATGACCGAAAATGGAGACACGAATACATACACTCGTTTCTTTTCCGAAGGTCATGTCTTCAAAAGATTCATTTTTCTTCTTCTACCGTTATTTTATTTTACCTTTGTCCTCTCAACCCTCCAGTACTCTAGCACTGATTAACGCTATCCTTGTCACATTCTCTTGCTCTGCTTGCTTGTCTCGGCTATCGTTTTAAACTGAGCGACCAAACAGATATCTGTACTGTGATTCCCTTGTATATATGACCGCCTGATGAGATGTCAAAAAGATATTTCTTCGAAAACATTGTTTATGAAATTATTCTACGAACTAAAGACTAATATATGAAATTCACTAGAAGCATATCGAAGACTTGGAGAAAAACAAAGACGGTCGAAAGAAAGTCCATCTGTGATATTGGATGTCAATGAATAAAAGTCCCCCTTCCCCAGGTGTCCCAGTGCTAGGAAGAAATTAGTTGGCAGATGAGCAGGAAAGTGTATTTTTCTGGCTTGAACAGTGGCCCAACAGAAACGACAAGCGAGACCTATATAACATTGGCAAAACAAAGCAAAAATTCCTCTAACAATGATCAGTAAGATGTGTGGCTTAAATCATACATCAGGTGAAATGGACAAATTCCGAACATATATTCGGAACAAATATTCAAATGGAAGAAGATTGATTTATAGCACTTTCTGAAGGCACAACGCCAATCCGCTATTTAGTTGTCCATTTATAGCAGTAAAAGCTATTTAGCGGTCTGATAGGCTGTTCTAATAGCTTTCGTTGGGCCACTTTTATACATCTTGATTCCCGCTGATCGACTAATGATGTTTACTTCCACTTTGGTTAGCTCCTTCAATGCCAAGTTTTCTATTCACCCATCGCTTGTGGACCGATAAAGTGAGGAAATTAGACAATATACATCTTATCACAATGCTGTCTGTTTCACCGCGAGCTGCGAAGGGTTCACTGCATGTAGCCGCATATTCTGAGCTCCCTATGGAGATTTTACGTTTGATCAAGAAAGATATCGTAGCACTATGCGGTCTGGTCTGAGACCCAATACATTTGATAAAAGAGTACTGTTTATGCTATCTAAAGTAGATGTAACAAATTCATTTGGTTTGATAAATCCCCCTACGGAAAATAAAAATTCTTGAGAATACGCACCGATTGAAATGAACCATCGTTCTTCATGCAGGTAATAATAGACTCAGACGATTAACTAGCCATGCGTAAACACGGAATAGAACTGCGTTGCACAATGATGGCTCATACTAATGTTAATTTAATTAGCTGAAACCGCTTGTGCTAGACCCTGAAGTGAAACTCACGGTCAAAAAATAATCCCATTATGCTGCTTAAAGCCTCCAAAATGAACTAATCAGAACAAATGGAGATCACAACAATTTCCTCTGGATACATGTTACTTCTGATGCGCATAATTCAGAAATCTGTGCTCGCCAGTCATAATCGGTTTCATTCGAATCAGTGTTTTGAAGATACCCAACTACATAGCATAATATGCAAATCAATTTCCAGAAAGACGATTCATGTTTATTCGTTCTTTTGGTTCTGCTTTTGATCCACCTACCATGTTACATTCAAACAGGTTACTTCAACTTCATGAATTGCGAAAAATCATTATATTGCATAAAGCTATTGGGGAAAATACTAGACATGTTAATTCTCTCCGAATGATCAATCAGCCAAGGTGATAAAAGTGGTTCTTTTATGAACCAAAGTTGTACTTACATTCATTTCATCGTGTGAAACTCCCAACGTTATTAGAAGAAAAAATGTTGCGCGCATACCAGTTGGAATTATTGATGTATGCTGGCGGAAGGCAAAAAGCCCGAGTAGACGAAGCACGCAAATAGTTCCCATTAGTATAGTCTGCGAATCCGGCTGATTCTCTGCCTACTCACTTATGAATAATACAATAGACATGGTATGCGTGAAACAGCAATTACCTTGTCTGCTACCGTTCCACGAATTTTCGAGGCTGAAGATGGCCGAACGGAAACATTTGCACATTTTCCTTTTTGAGACCGTCGCTGACCTTTTGTGGTGGCAGGATAAGCTCAGTCGATCTCAAAACCATAGTTGAGAAAGACAGCGGCAATTGGCAATGTATTTATGTTACAACTGGCGTAGTGAAATGTGTACATATCGTCTCCAAAGGAAAGGGTTTCAAATTCATGTTTAAATACCAATGGTAGATAAACCATATGCTCAAGATAATGTACACAAAATATACTTTTCTAATGCCTAACAAAATGGATTATTGTGTAAGTTATATTCAGCAGAGTATGGTTAACTCTATTATTGATATAATTTACAAGTAAGAGCTAAATCAATTGCGTGATTTTAATCAAACTCGGATAAAATGTCTGGGGTTCAAACCGACAATCAGTGAATGGATGCACTCATGGCACAGAGGAGGCTAACTGCGCTTTTTATTATTAGTCCGAGTACTCGCCACAATGAGGTCAACTGACTGTACAAGGGGGTTATCGTAATTTCACAAAATTCTACAGATGGTGGATAGTGTTCAATTCTATAGTTAACGTAAAAAGTGAACAATACTTTGACGCTCAACTTCACAAACTCCGCGAAAATTCCACCATTTAAAACGAATTACCATGCCGTTTGATCGTCAACTACCACTTTGGGAAGTAATCTGGTTTCAAAATATTTAGATGAATGCACCTAAGGGTTACTGAGATCTGGTTAAGAGCAACTAATGATAAATCTCTGACTGTCGCACAACAAATGGAACAAAAGAGATCACCTAAAACGTACTAGAACGTGAGACATTCAAAGAAGTGTGAAGGCTTTAGGGCACGTTGAAACCCATTGTTAATATCGAACTACAAATTGCTGTCGAAAACAAACGCTGTAGATTAAACAAGTTAGAACACCAAATCATCAGAACACTTCATGGAAAAATCCAACGGACAGCCTAGGACTGTACTCACAATTCACAAGGTACAACAGTACGCAACTAGACGACCTGATGATCTTTATTCGAATTCAGTGAATTTAACTGTGTGGTTGGTGACCTCTTGAGAAAAATGATGACTTTTCCGCTCTGCGGAAGAATCCTTTTGCAATCTACTCCTTATCAAGGCAGGAATTAACTTTTCTTGCTTCTGAACTTCGACTGGGACAAGCGTTAAACAGCTGTGGTTTAAGTGAACGACGGCTGGCATAGTAGCCCATGTACATGATAGAATTGAATGTGGTTCTAGCTGTGGCAGTTTGTTATTCTCGTCGGGTGAATTCCCTTATAGTTCCATAAAGGTTTTTTATACTGCCAACAACAGTTGTTTGTTTAGACCGTTTTGGGCCAGCATTTTGTCCTTGTAGCCATTTGGGCCAAAACTCATTATAGGAAATGATGAACACTCCCAACATCTTTTCAAAATCGGAAACTCTGACTGAAATGAGCGAACATTCTATAACGGAAATTGTTTTTATGAGCCTAACCGGAACGTATAAAGGGTCGTGGAAATCTAGCTCCGCGTGATTTTTCTGAGCAAACCCACCTGACTGACTACTGTTACACCTCCCGGCCATTTTTCTGTAAGTTGTGCCACCTTCAGCTATATTTGTCACAGTGAATTCCGATAACATGTCACTCAAACCCTTGTTCTAATAGGAAGAATGAAATATCTAGCTTTTGTTCAGTTAAAATTGTTCGAACTGAATTAGGACTATCATAAATGGATTTAGTTTTATTTTTCTTCGAATTAGACAATGATTATTACACCTAGGTGCAAGCAAATGACCAAGAACATCATGCAAAATCTTTGGAGTGCCGAATTAACCATTAATGACAGAACTTTGTAGGACTATCCTCTCAGAAAAGAACTCGCTGACAGATGACAGTACTACAAAACTGAATAAATTACCCATGAAGATTTAATATTTAAGCCCACATGCTGTCGCTCAAACAGCAAATGAATGTGGCAATTGCATTATGATTCAATTGTTTCCCGTAGTTTCTGTTCGTTGCAAATGTTAGTTGACTGTCAGGGTCGACCGAAACAGTTGTATACAGTGTGAGCGAGTTGAATTTTACTAACCAAGGCATTGCGACAAATGTCCCAAGGGGTAGATGATGATCAGGATTAGAATATCATCCACTCCAATCAATGTTTTTATGTGTGTAACGCTCCAGTTTTTGTTGAATGACTGATGAAATAATCCATGGAGGAAATCACAGGGAATGCAACATTTTCTATCTTGGTCCATGAAATAGTCCATATCGGTTCAACCCAGATTAAAATGATCAATGCCTTTTGGCACATTTTGTTCATAGTGGAATAAAACTGTTCGTTCGAAGGTCGTTGGCACATCAACCTCATCCACGGTACTCCACGAAATCATTCAGCTGCCTCCTGTTTACGTAGCAATCTGTGACTGTTTGTCTTTGGCTACAACAAAATGCAACGATTTAATTTGAATGACATTGCTCGGAATTGTAATATTCTGTGATCTCTGGACCATCTTTGGGATACTTACAGCTGACTGATTTGGCAACAAAAAAGCTATATAATGGTGTTCGTTTTTGATCGATCGGTTGTTCTATTACTCAACTCTACGATTATTAAACACGAGCAACGGGTGCACCGGCAATGAAATTACTTGAAGGATCAGTATGTTGTTTTTTTTCTGTGCAGATTTGTGGGGTTTGAACACGGGCAAAGGAGACCAGTCAGAAGCCTCGACAACTATGTTCATCTGAAATAACTTTAAATCATTTACTGTATAACCAGACTTCCTGACCTAGTATGCTGATGAAAATTCTAACAGGAAATAATATGTTTATATGATACTACAAGTGAGTGACTGAGTTCATGCCCTCGTCTTATCACCAGATTCATCCGAATTGATCACGTCACAAGAATTGACCATTCGTTTGAATAATGCCTCGGGTATAAAGCCTGGATTAGCGGTTTTCATTAGTTACTGCATCGCTAATGAGAATCGGTCCGTCTTTATCGAATATATTAACCAAGTAGGTCTCCGAAAATATGCTTTTGACAGTCATAGAAATTCAAGCATAAAAACGTCAAAAAATCTGAATGAAATAGATTTTCCAAGCCAAAAAATCAATATTCGGTGAAAACATATGCTAAGTGAGTGGCAGTTCCAATTTATTACATACACTAATTTAGTCTGTTATGTGTAAACCTTACTATTTTTACATCTTTCACCCAGATCCTTTGTATCATCCAACATGTGACTTTCATCAATAGAATGTGACTGAAATCCTACTATTGATATGCGTAGTCTCCTCACTAACCGCCCTCTTGTCACTGATAGCTCTTGTATCTTCTCATGATCCACTTTCCCGGTGACACCCATGTCACAGAACAATGCAGGTCCTAAAGAAATGATTGAAAAGGACAGCCAACCATAGAGCAAAAAAGGCTCACTCCGTTCAAAGGCAGCGAATTGCCAGCTGCTGTATGCGGACAAATCCTAATGGATAAACTCGGATGTTCGCAATCGAGAAAGTAACTACTGCGAAGGTAAAACATTGCAAAATTGACTAGTAAGGGGCTAAGTAGTGCGTCATACACGAAAGCTAATGATCACCGAACAAGCGCAAATCTTGTGAAAGATAAGAGGAGGAGTGTCGAAAATTATCGTCAACTTACATACCTTCCAGCTTTCGTTTCTTCAGTCGAATTACATCAAAATTCCTTGCCATTTTTAACAACAGTTCAGTCATCCTGTCGTTCGCTCCGAATACAGTACCTTCACGTTCCCTTCTTTGAGCAGCAGCAGTGATACATTTATTCACTTCGGTCATTTGAATTGTTTGTTCATCGATCCAGTTCATTTTATCAAACCCAATTACAAGTTTTTTTTATGCTTTACAGAGTGATTGATACCTGTTCTTCCTTATCTGTGTATGCACAATGCGTACTTTCATATCGCCCTTTTGTAATTTCTTCGTTGTACCGATTCTTAAGTAACCCACCGAAAAAGATATACAGTGGCACAGATTTAAACATAATCAGCACAGCAAATGGAGACTTTATATACTCGTGCCATTTATTGCTCATTGTCAAATGGCCAGAATGCTATTCTTATTTGTGTGTTTTCTCGTAGCATCTTCATTTCACTGATAAGTTGAGTTTCGAGTTTCAATGAGAGTAAACCGTGACTCGGGAGCCAAGAATAATCGCAACAAAATCCGGTGGCACCCAACATCTATTCTCGAAAATAAGTCAAATGGAACTCCTTCGGAAAAAATTGATTTCTTCCAACATAAAGTAATACCGGGCAAAATGGAATAGCCTAATTACTTTTACATGCGATAGAAATGTTTGTGACAACGGACAAAGAACACTGGACAGCTGTTTCGTCCTATTTGGGACTAGTCAGCAGTGCGTACACTTTGTGTCCCTGTTGGGACTCGGACCGCGAACGTTCGGGTTGGGACTTCAAACCCTTACTTCTGCACGGTCGACGGTCATTACCTTGTGCAAATGGCTGAATCAATTTTTAGAGTAGCCAGCTTGAATTAGCCCATTCGATTGTTCAGAGGCACCAGGCAATCTTGGGTGTGATTACTTGTTTCAAGTAACCGTCGTCTTCGTGTTACAAAAACACCAGAGCAGAATTATCACTTTCGGTTGAGAAACGATAAATAGTCCATTTTTGTTTGTCCAAACTTTCGAGGTAACATAGAAATTTGAAGATAAAAGAATGTATTCAATTTTATCAAATTACCACTGGGAGTATAACTTTGTTTCCTTCTGTATTCGCTGCTTTTGTGGCATGGTATCACAGTATCTCATTATGAACAGGTGAAGTATAGGCCTTACTTTATTTAACAATCGTTTGCGAACCTTTTTATATCTGTACTCTAGTAAGTGTTTTCACTCAACACATTCTTTTACTGACTACAGTGTTGGGGGTCAATTGTTCAGTTTAGTAAAGGTCTGCATTTAAGCACTGAGCTTCGCATGCAAATCCATGTTCAACTTGACCATTATCACAAGCATACGAGTCAGAAAAGGAAAGAAGAGTTTGCATTCAAGCCAATTCTCAGTTAAATTAATCAAAAGTTACAGTAATGCGAGCATGATATTTTCATTTGTATACATAATCATCAAGAAAACCTCAGACAAAAAACATAGTGTGAATCTTATTGATCTGTTAGTAACTCAGCGAGAAAAACGTAGGATACCTCACTCAGTGTTAGAAATATAAGAAGCAAAGCCAAAACGTTCTCTTGGGGAAGCCCGAGAAACATATTTAGATAGCAACATAAACACAAGTGCTTACGGTTGAACATAAATGAATGTCACTGATGGATGAAACCCGCAAATGCCTGTAGTAAAGCTCGATGTATTTCACTTTAATAACTTTAATAATAATATGTGATAAATTGATTAAATACAAGCAGCTAAAAGGTCTCCAAAATAGAATACTGACTTTGTTCTTTGATTGGTTATTTCAGAAAACAGACAGAAGTCGGTTGGGATCTCGGAAGGTAGAGCAATAAACATGGAGTCAGAAAATGTGAAATGATTTAAATATGAGATATAAGTTTCAGAGAAGAGGTAGACTCCATACACTATCAAAAGTAGATATACTTCAACCTATGTGAACATGTTTTAAGAAACAAACAGATAATCATTTAGATAGAAACGCTGTGAGCACAACACCTAAACATCGCTTTTGATACACTTGCTATGATGCTGGCAGTTCAATCGCTACAATCGGTCCATCCTCAAACCCAAAATGTGAGCTCGCTAACTGACCTTGGAAATTAGGTGAGTGACTAAACTGTAGCAGTTTATGAAGCGTATCTGATAAAAAACAAAGTCAAGGATGAAAGAGTACAAGGGGACTACTATTGATTTATCACTGTGTTTTAGAAAAAAATGAAGATAGTGCATTGAGATCAACGGTCGTGAACTTCATCTATGCTCTGGATTTAAAACCTCCCTTTGTGAAACTGGCTCCCAATCATTACGAGTGACGGTAAAGTAAAACGGCAATGTGCATTTAGAACAAAGCACCTTGAAGCAGTCGTTCAGATAATAGCGGGAACAATAGAACTCAGGGCAGAACAAGTAGGATAGGTTTCATCCTGCAAAGCTCTTTCACTTAACTTGACGACCATCTTTATCAGCGTAATAAAAAATGGGCAAAAACCTTGTATAAATTCGTCTCATAGAAGAGTGATTTTGTCTGAGGTGACTGGCCACAAATGAATGTCTCACGTATCCATCTCTGGCACCATTGGATACGATAACTCTGGCACGTGGTTTATGAATGTTCGGATTTTCTAAGCTTGCAAATATATGTCATCGGATGAAACGTGCATTATTGTCAACAGCGATCACAGATTATACTCGGATGTTATCACATGCTAACTTACTTTTAGTTTTTTCCACACATTGGAACAAGTGATCCCTTGTATGTTTCATTTACCTGTGTAAGGTGAAGCTGAATTATGACGAAGCTTCAGTAAAAGGCGTAAATTCTGCTCATCCAAATTGTTTGTCAAGTCTAGTGAAATGCAAACTTGGTCAAGTCAATTCGATTTACTTCAAAACAATGGGACAGTGATTAGGATGAGGGCTGTGGTGCCGATGATCAATGAGCCATTCATCACAAACCATTTTTAACCACAGTAAATAACTCTTTTGGCGGTGGCCAAGTGGTTAGGACACCAACTTGTAACCTATGCGTCCCGGTTTCGAACCGCTCCACCGCTGCCGGTCCTCCCAGGCAGTCGTTGAATGTCTGCGGCTCCCTTCTTGAATTCCGACTGTACATTTGTATATTCAATAAACTAAAAAAGAAAGTAACAAGATATTTATTTGTAATTAATCACTTAACCTGCTTTTTATTTGTTTATTTTGAGCATATGTTTCTGAAGAACATGGTCGATTTTCCTCGTCGAGAATAGAAGCATTCCTAAACTGATCAGTGAGTCTCAGGCAGTTCGCGAAGAACATATTTTAATTACATCAGATTAACTGTTTTCCTGACGTGTTGGAATTCGACTGTAAAGCAACAGTGAAATTTAACAAAACACGGGAATTTCAGTCACGACACAAACCGATTGAAATAAAAATCCAGATGATCAATGTCTCCGTATTTTTCACTGGCAGTTAAAAAGAAAGTTCATCCGACTGGTTTTGAATCAGATTTGTTTCAATGGGTTTAACGTATGTTTCGGGCAAACGCTTTTGCACGTTTTTCTCTTTTTATTACATCAACAGTCGGGCTGATTGACCCACAGAGAATCATCTTTATTCATTCTGTGGTTCATCCAACAAATTGTGAGTTACAGCAGTTTCGCTATATCCGCACATGATCGATACTCGGTTCTTGTTTTGGTTTTTCAGGGAAACCTGTTCATAACATTCATGTGATTTTTGTTAAATCCGAGCTAGAGGATTTAACACTTGTAGGTATTTTGGCTTCAACAGACACTTTATAATTTTAGCTTTGTGATTAGTAAGGAAAAACATAATTTATCAATCGATAATACACAACTAGCAGGCATTCGAATTTTGGTCACTACCATTCAATAAAGATTTTGCGATTGATTCATCTCCCGCATCCTATAACCATTCGCTCTTTTAGTGCCAAACCTATCCAGAATCAACACAGGTAAGTGAATTGAAAATGCTCAAATAGGTGACCACGAAATAAGCTTTAGAACGTTTGCGGTAACTGAGGCGGTGGTGGTCACGGTCAAATTGATATCGGCCCGGAGGCTGAGATTTTGTTATTCCCCCATGGCCGTGTGTGCGTGTATTCTCGGGCAGCATCTTAACAGCTGTAGCCCACCCACTTCCTGAAAAAAATGCACGACTCTGAAAGGAATTGCAAACATTATACTTTAATATTAGTTCGTGACGGTCCGCTTTGTTATTGTGTTGCTTATATGAAACCATTTGGTCTTTCACATATGTGGTTGGAGTTCAAATATTAACATCACTAAGCTCAATACATTGATGGTGGTATTCAAATCACTACACGGTTGTAGCCAGTCGTTGAATTTTCGGAAATCTGTAGCTCAAAATCCACCCATAAACAATTATCTTGAAATTGTAAATCAGTGCTGCGATCAATGTACACTTAGTCCACAAGCAGAATTCACTGTTATTTATTCGTTAGTGGTTTGCTGTGCGTCGTTTATGGTGTCCTTTACCCAAATTGTGTCACCTAATAGAGTACACACGCGTGTGCGCAGGAGCGCGTGTGTTTGGGCAAATCACCTGACAGAACCAACCAAAGGCATCGTAATGGCTGTCAGGAGGAAAATTTCAAACGGTCAGAATCAGAGTTTAGTGGGTGAGTGAGTGAGAAAGAGAGCGTGCGCGAAACAGAAAGAACACTAACCATCAGGGGATACCCAGGAGGAGCATTCATGAGCGTCCATAAATCACAAAAGTGCTTTTCGTCATTTCGTCGGGCGTGTTTATTATCAAAGTTGTTGATTGTCATGATCCTAGTGATGTCGGTGTTGGTGTTGATGGTGGTAAGGATATCGGGGATGTTTAAGTGAACATTTTGGTCATGGAGCATCATGGACTAAACTTAAAAGGTCATTTTACCGACAGTTATATCAAAACACAGTATTGCAGAACGGTCATTCTGATGTTATCACTAATTATTCCCCCTACCCCCCCCCACCTAATCAGCTGTACCATAGAGTTACTAGATAGTGATGCGCTTGAAAACCCAAATTACACATTGCTACTCCGGGAAAAATAGCCATACATTTTTTGAAGTACGTAAACTAATAAGAGGCACACTCTTTTTGTACTGGTTGGCTCCGATGACAGGATATTTCTGTAATAGGGTACGTTCGGAGATTCACGGATGTTTAAGAATAAATACGCAAAATGCTGACACAGTTGTTACGTTTAATTCTGGATAAATTTGGGTGATGACTACATCAAACAAAATTAGTGGGTCGCTCACCACCATAAAGCTTCTGGGAAGTGCCATTGTTTCATTTATTTGCGAATTCGTCAGACTTGTGTCGGATGAGAGTCAGGGTAAGGGATTTTTTATCCCACTCATTTATCCATTAGGTTGTTACCAATTAGTCCTCAGCAGTTTATTGGATATTAGAAGGTAACAGTATGGAGTTCAACTATCATTGGCTTTCAACGTAATTGACTCTATTGAATGATCTACAAGCACATTATGTGCGACTTTCAAGCGGTGTATTACAATAGCCAGGGGAAACTGTCAACTCAAAGGACTGGGTTAGGGATGACAGTTTTCAACCACTTAGGTCAAAATCAGTGTTCGTTTTTATGATGAAGAACGCAGATGCTTTGAATGAAAACCTTACTTGCTAGAATGATATGCAATCCTCAAGAGTGCGTAGTTCAATTGTGAGAGATCAGTGTGATTGGAGCGACCCAGTAGCTCAGCTGGTAGAGCATGCGCTACACAAAAGTCTAGGTGGCGTCCATACGTGGGTTTGAATCTCACCGTGTTTCCTGAACATTCCTCAATTCAAATTTCAAGAATACGGCTGAAATCACGTGTTAGTCAAGGCGTGAAGGGAAATGATGAACAATTAGATTAATAAAACCCCTCAGTATAGCTGAAGCTAGCTGAGAATAAATCAAAACGTTTAATCAAAGAACTTCTGGTTGTTGCAGCTCCAAATTCAAATGCGGTGTCTGTTTCACGCGCTGCAGAATATTTCGTCGCAAAATTCACGTTTTAAATGCATAAAGATAATTTACTTGCACAAAACACACAAGTAAAAACCGACCGTAAGCATTTCGTTTAATCAATGGAAAACGTATTACCAGTGTTCCTTCAGTTATAACACACTAGATCATGGGGGTGGAAACGTAAGCCTCGTGAGTGATCGACGTACAATTCATTTTTTTGATAAAAATCAATACTTAACAAATAGCACTTGACTCGTTGAAACAATAAGTGGTTTAAATATAATGTTTTGTTCAGGCTTTTAAACGAAAGAAACGAAATATTTACTGGTTTCCAATAATCAGCAAATTTGAGCTAACAATCAATAAAAAGCTATTAACTTAAGCGATTTCCCTATATTCCATCTTGGATAAGATTCAAAGCTAATTGTACGAATGTACCTAAGAATAGAAATTAAAAGTCATTTTAATTTTCCTATTGAGCATTTAACGTAAACTCACAAAGCACATTGTTTTACAAAATCGAAATCCTACTCGCTGAAATCAATAATTAAATTTTAAATATGATAGGACTCCACACATTTCATGTGTTGGTCGAAAGTAACATTTTTGTATCATTAAAAATGAAACGAGGCTTAATAGCGTCATGTTTGGATGAGGACGTTTTATTTGTGCAGCGCAATGCATGCAGTATGCCTCTAAATTGTTTTTTCTTGTATTTCACACTTGAATTTCAGTAATTCTCCAAAAATGGTATGCATTTCATCTGCCGCAGAAGCCATTATGTTATGGTAGACAAAGATGGATGTGATCAATAATTTACTAGATTTTGTATTGTCTGTTGAACAAATTAAGCACACTTGACTGTCGAGTGCAGTATGGTGTTTGATCGTATGTGACTTTCGCCAATCAGTGTTTCATTTAATTCGTTCATCAAACGGATTTGTCACATTGCTTTCGTTACTCTAAATTGCATTCAACATATGAATAAGAGATAAACAGCACACGGGTCATTCATAACAGAACAGAGAAGACAACAACGATCCAAACATCGGTTGTTTGTGTGCTAGCGGATCGGGGCTTGTACACAGTGACCAATTAGGTAATCCAAGTTTCCATGTCCATGCCCGAAGGCAAAAGGTAACAGTTGTATTTTCATGCCAATAATTATCCTAATTATTACAAAGGAAACCCAGTAAAACTTCACAACGACGAGAACGGAACTAGGTCATAGTGGGAACAAGCTAAACAACCAGAGGTCAGTCATTGACGTTTCGCAGTAATTTGTTTCGTACAGTAATCAATGGAAAACATTTCTTAGCCTATACGTGAATGACATAAAAATATTTGACAAGTTCAAGTTAGCATAATATAAGTATCTTTTTGTCCAGTCATCAAAATTTTGGAATGAGGTCCACATTTGTCAATTACAAAGGAAACTGAAATCTAGCTGTCTTTTTGTGTTACATTTGGTGCAAGAATTCTGTTTAAGGCAGAACACAGTGAATTTTTCTTGGTAACTGGTATACAGCTCGGAATAACCTTTGATGCTGTTTTCAGTATGCAAAGAACAGAATCTGGGAAAAGAAAAATTCTGTGGAATACTAGCTCCGCAAAAATCAATAGACGACTAAACATCGGCCACATAAGCAAACGGAGTTAAACAATTTTTAACAGGAGTAGGTAACCATACTTTTGTGCATAATAATCGAGAGATGTAGCGGTGAAACTATAGGTGTGTCCCAAATTAAGTACGTAAATGAGCACATAACGAATGAAGCAGTAAGTTTATTGTAAACAGCAAATATGTAGCCGGTACACAAACCAGGGAACAAGCAGGAACGATCAATATGTAGGAAGGCAGGCAGACAGGCCGACTCCGGCTCACACGTCGCACTACATGCGAATGCCATCAAGCCAGTTAATCGATCAACCGATCGATCGACCAATCAATTTGGCCACAGGCATCTATGACCACAAATCAATCAGTTGTAGGCCACGGCAATTACAAAGTCCAACATGATACGGGAGTGTGGGGAAACGACAAGGTTACAAAAACATCGGAGGCATATTATTGCAATAAATCACCTTTCAGAATCTATCACTAGTTTATCATTGTGTTGTACAACGTTGGGAAACTCAGAAAAAGCAACATGTACCTTTAGAGTCGAAATATGTAAACCTCAGTGATTAAATTGAGGAGTGGATCCTTTGAACTAAGGAAACGAGTGCTTCATCTGAACGACAGATTTCATAGGTTTTGTTGAATGTGTATTTATTTATCGACCAAGAAAAATGTTTGTCATATTTGGGTCAATAATCGATTTATCGAAGAGAAAATTGTCATACAAACTATTTTGGTGAACGCTTGATACTTTGAAATTTATCGTGGTTCTTTTTTACCGGTTCTGAGAACGTATTTATTTGAAACGGTTGCATCTTCGGCTAAGAACCTAGGATATGTCCTTGGAAAAAGTTACATAGATTTTTTACACGTGTCACAAATTTTTCAACGTTTTCCACATTTCTGTGAAAATGTACTGTTGGCTGTTTTAAGACTGTGCGCCTCTGGTAAACACCACATGTCCGTCATACTCATATATGTAATTATATACACATATACATATATTATATATGTCTTGAAATATATACTTATGCATAAGTAGCACACAGGAGCATGGAAAGATGGTTATCACATTTTAACAATGATTTCAGTGAAGTTTAACGAGTTATAAGGTGTATCAGAACGTTAAACTAAACATTTTTCAACCCACTCCAATCTTTGTTGATATATATATATATATATATAAACTAATGACAAATAAATTGCTTAGCACTGTGTGTGCTCTAGTTGGGAATATATTTCTCGTACATGAAAGAACTTATAGTCTCACTCCATACTTGTATTCTCATGTATCAGAAATTTTATATATCTCATGGTTTCTCATTATAATACAATTTTTGTCCACTCCCTTATGGCTTTCCGACAATCAGCCCACAGTTCTGTTATTGATTTCTCAGTTAAAAGAGTGATGTCATGCAGAACCCTGTGTATGAAGTAACTGTAGTTCAATCAGTTTTGCATTAAAGTTATAGACATTCTGAACTTGCGTAAAATCCTTCACGTATCCACTTCCCTTTTCATGGGCACTCCGTTCTCATCGCTAGGTTTTCGGTTAGAAAGTCTACGAAATAATTCTTTACATTCACTTTACTTTGCTGAGGATTTGCAGCGCATCAGTTTTCCATACAAATAGCATACATTTTCAAACTGGTGTCAGTGCTATGTGACGTAAAATGTTGTGGATTCGCAGAAAACTAATAGATTTTTATGTGGCTTGATCGTCTCTAAACGATCACCTTTAGCATGAACACTAGGATAACAGTTTTGTAACTATTCCATACTGTTTTCTATACATTCTTCATACATTTCAAGAAGAACATCCAATGAGCAGTTATTACTGCAGTAGTGCCTTGTTTATTAGATGGACACATGGATAGATAGATATGCAGATGATTGGGTAAGAACTTTGAGGAACATAGTAAATATCTCAAGCCAAAGCATGACGATTTTTATTTACAAGAAAATAGGGACACTGTGAACCAAAACAAGCGAAACATATAGATCAGTATTTTTCCTATACGTAAAATGAATGTGTCCAATGTGCTAGAGATTTTAGAGGTGTTCAGGAACTCGCTGTCGCGAGGATCATTTAGTATTTTAAGCGGCACTTTGTGCTCTAGCATCAGTGAGTAATTTGCGGCTAGTGTATGTCTATTTTTATCCAAATGCACATCATTTTAGTACGAATTTTGCATATCACTAGTTTTGGCATTTCGTCTGGGATATACAAATTATTTTTTGGAATAACGGACGATTTACTAGAGAAATCCTTTAGTAAGGACATCTGTCATCGAGTTTCGGCGACTTTGACACCAATGAGCACTGGAAGAGCGATGATATCGTTTGCGGTATGCACCAAAGTACAGCAGAACGTTCAGTATTTGCCTGGGAGAAAGGTCAAGTAGCTGGCGTACTCGGTGGAGCCCGGAGACTCAGTTTATGTGAATCTTAAGTGGATTAAATCATGGAGTGGATCAGCGAAGATAGCATGGTATCTTTAGCAAGGCTTTGATTGAAGGTCAAATGCGACAAAGAGGTTTGTTGCAGCATAATGGGCAACTATCTGAACGCCAAACTCATTCCCGTGAAGAAAGTACACCTCGTTCGTTAAACAATGAATTTTGAGGAAAACGAAGAGAAACGGAAGTTGTTTATTCAAAGCGTACTGCAATACAACGCGGTGAATAAGACAATTTTATGGATTGATGGGACTAATGTTGTACCCTCAGTGATCACATTTTCTCCCGGTGAATTTTAACCTGTTTTGTAATCGAATTAGTGGACGTGCCATGCGAAGACAGAAAGCACATTGCACGTTTGCCCCACCAGTAGCAGAGATCTGCATATTATTGGTGCAATCTCAAAATGCAGGCTGATAAATTATTCACCAAAGCGCGGCTCATTTAGGAGAATTTAGGAAATTTGTCGACCGTGGCTGCGGAGCGTAAAAAATGATTTACCAGACTTTGTCTGCAGGAATAAGTTGATTGCGTGCCATAATGCAGCTTGTCGTTTCGGTTCGTAGGCCGCACTTGATGGGCCTGTATATATTAATATCATATTGCTGTACCTTTTCTCTTATTCTCCAGCTGTAAACCTAAATGGAGCTTTCAGGAGCATGACAAAGCATTAAGTGAAGCAATGTGTGCGCCGGCAATACGCGGTCATATTTGTGGGGGATCCGTTCGGTACCTTGGCGAGTGTGGTGCAGTGCTCAGACCGTCAGGATATCAGGAAACTCAGATATGTATACAAATATGATTCAGCATGTATCCATGATTCAGTCAAAAGTGCTCAATTATGAAGACACTTGGGCAGTGGTGGCCAAGTGGTTAGGTCACCAACTAGTAACCCGGGTGTCCCACTCCACCGCCGCCCGTCTTCCCTGTATCTGTATTTTCCCCAGGAAGCCATTGTATGGCCACAGCCTACTACCTGAAAGTTGACTGTACATTTGTACATTCAATAAATAGAAAAAAGGAAGTAAAAAGACATTTCATTTTCATTTCAGCATGCGAAAAGGATATCAGTTCACCCGAGCTACGAGAACCCATGTTCAATACTTTGTCAAAAACTTGGACAAAATAATTTGGGGCCGCAGTAACATCAAGACATGTCACGAAATCAGTTCGGGAAATACCTTGTAGAACGAAACCAAAGTAGAGATGGTTACTGAGGAAATCAAGTTAGCCGGCCGCAATTTGAATACAATCGAGAATTTGAACATATTTTTCAACAAAAAAGAAAAGACCGATTACTTCGTTATAAAACCTTTATTTAGTTATCTTTTACTTCGTTAACTTTTTCAGAAGTGGAAAATAAACATCTGACGGCCAAATCGTCAACCAATTCATAGATAAAGTAAGTCATGAAAATATGGAAACAAAACAACGTTCAGTAAAACACCCTTATTCATGTGATTTCTGACCCTATATTAGGAAGACTGGGATTTGGTGCGAGAAATTGTCAATCAGAACCAAGCTCAAATTGCATTTTGGTTAGCAAGCAGCAACTAATGGTTCAAAAATGGAATCATGACCAGTCTTATAGATCAAAGTGGATCAACTCAGAAAACATCACTGTGCTGGAGATGTCATACTTATTCATTGCTTATCTCCCTTGGTAAAAGTGCGGGAAGCCAGACTGTCGTTGAGGGTATGAAACTAGCCGATGTAACCTATACTAACGAAACTTCTGTTATTTTTCGTAAGAAATAATCATCGAATTTTGAAACTGTTCGTATCATCATAACGATATTTGTCCCTTTTAAGGTTGAATCATTTTGATGCGTGACTGTCCCTCTGAGATTTGTTTTTCCTCCATCCTGCAACTTTGTCAGAATCGGTAGCAGAAGCGCAAAACTCGTTTTATTTTGTCAGCCCCAACAGCTGACCATGTCCACGCAGGTGTTATCCCATATCAGATATAAATTAAAGGTGAAGTGTCGTTCGTTTCATGGATACAACACAGCGAGGTTTCAGTTCAACTGATCGGCTGTAGCAAACGTTCACATGGGGAACTCAGCACATGACGAGAAGGAAGTAGCAGATGCCACCGAACAACAAGCGTGCAGTTTTACAGTCGGCATCGACCGAATGACCGGAAAACACATTAGAGATGGGAAGCTAAACACCTGCTCCAAAAACATCCAAACGAAGGATTTCTTCGACACGAAGAGGAACAACTCAGTTGTGTTTTCACATCCTCCAGTACCCTAGTTCATTCGTGTTCTTCTCCAGCCTTACTTGATCCTGGCTTTATGAACAAACCCAATTAAGTTCTAAAGAGCTGTCTGGATGTCATTTGTTGTTGTATTCATCGATCGACAAGTGATGCAGATCTTAGTCCGGTAAAATTCAACGTATGCATAAGTTGTTTTACTTCTGAATCACCTTAAATCGAATGGCAGACCAAGGAATGCTGTTTCTTTTCCCGATGAGTATAAGCCCATGGACTACACACGCATACATGGAAGCCATGACAACTCGCAATATCTTTTATAGGCCACCATATGAGACTAGTTTGGGTCAAACTGGATATTGATGTATGGGGGGTACATTTTGTTTCTCAGAATACAGTAGCATCTCAAAATTTATCCCTGATTTCTTTTTATTTGAGAGTTTGTCCAGTACGGCAAAGGAGCCTCAAGCTGCCGTTCGATTGTGAATTCCAAGGGAATTTTGCCTTCGTGATAGAAATGGAAGCAATATAGGTTACTCCGAATATGAGGCTGGTATATCGTTTTGGTAACTCTGATGCCTAAATAAGTTACCACGTGTGAATGAGAATTAAATTATAATAAATCCTATACGTTGTAAGAGGCAATATTAAAAAACAGGGTACTTACAAAATTTGATTGAATTAACGACATCAAATGTAGCGCAACCAGCAGATCTTGAACCTTGGCTCCAATGTATACAGTGAAAGTACATTTAAAAATGTTCATATTTTTTCATAAAAGAAATTTCAGCATGTTGCGTACAATCTCGATTACCGGTGGTTGTGTAAATATTGCCCTAAGATGCTCTTCACATCATCACTGCTTATCTTTTCAAAAGAACTTTATTAGCTTGGAGATAAGAAACAATTTGACCTATAGAAAAAATAAACCACATGAACATTAAATATTAGATTAAGTGAGAAATTATGAAGACTATCCTATGGAATGACATTGCAACCTAAAATTGATGGTAAAATTCAAGTGTCAAGCATTATACATTGATACGAAAATTAATGCAAAGCCAGAACAGACTTAAAGCTTGAGTGAACGGTTTTGCGTTTCGTGGACTAATGCCACCAAGAGAGCGAAAGGGCACTTACATTCCTACCATTCTCACAACTATTCACCGATTCTTCTCTTCGTCTAACTTTTGTTAAATGCCTGTACTCCCCAAAGAAATGAAGACAATTGTACGATCTTGGCGTAACAAATAAAATGACAGTCTATGAAAAATAAATTGGTCATACAAAGTCATCTTGTATCAGACACCATGAAAAAACGTTGCAAAACTATAAATTTTCCTGGTAGGACACTTGTTTGTGAACATCAGCCTAAATAAAAATGTTCTATCCAACTACCTTATATTTTAACTTCGACTTATTATGAAAATTTTAAAATATCTCATCCGAATAATTATTTTCTTCAGTGTATTTTTGCTTTCTACATGATAATGATGTGAAAATATTTCTATATGACCTGGTGACCATCTGTGCAGATTGTGTCGATGAACGGCGAAATTACGAAATCCATTTGCGAATACCCCATTATTCGATTCCAAAATTGAGTCTAAGTAGTGCTAAAAGAAAAGATCATATGGCAATACTGAACGATTTATGTCCAGGACGATTTCGCTGCATCTCAACATGGTGCATACTGCAGAAAATACAATGTTTATATTTTTATAAGTAGTGTATTGTGAAGATAGATGAGTCTTCATCATTCAGCATAGAATCAAGGGCAAACATTGAGAAACATTACCAATTGAGTTACTTTCTTCGATGGACAACTTAAGATAATCGAAACTTTTCACAGCATTGTCTGTTCAACTTTAGTGGTCAAATAAAAAAAAAAGGGAAGAAAAGAACCAATTTTATGTTTTTAGTCAACAGAACTTTTCTGCTGATTTTACGACTTCCAGGTTCGTGGGCCTGAATGAAGGAATTTGAGTTGCATGGCTTTTATCAGTGTAAACGGCTTTAGATGACTATTAAATAACATCGCTTGATGCGATAAAAAAATGAGTCTGTTGTGTTTGGATGCTACAAGCTATTGGTGATCCTGGATTTCGATCGGAAGAATTTATTGGCGCCTTTTGCAATATTGATTTACCAAGCCAACTAGAGGTACGTTCTGATTGACCGTGATTGACCGATTTTCCTCCCACCATCAATTTCATTGTAACTGCGTATCAGTCCAGACAAATTATGCAGAGCGGAATGTGACAGCTTACTGCGTTCACAGCTGTTTCGAAGAATCTTGCATGGAGTTATTCAACTATGAAACTGTGGCTTACTGAGAATGTGTAGTTCATGGAAGAGCTAAGCTCGTAGTTCCCATAATTGGTTTGTGATATCTTTGGGAGCCGGTTTAAAGGTAAGAAGAAATCTCTCATCATGTATTTTCTCTCTTTAATACTTAACTTGATAAAGAGTACTCAGTATTGCATCATATGAAATTCCTATCCAACAAATTATACGAGAACTGTTTTTTGTGCAAGAGATAAATTATGCCAGTGAAACAACCTGTACGATATTTCACACTGCAACCCGACTATTGGCGGAAGTTTTGGTTCCGCATGCAACTTAAAACGTCATACACTGAATCTGCTTTGGAGTAAATGGATGTAATTACATCTTGGTTAAAAGCTCATTAATGAATTTACGTTAATTCGAATGCTTCAAAATACTGCATCCTAAAGTACGGGACTGGTTTAATCACAAACATTTATTGCAGGGATTTCTGTAACATGTTTACGTAATACTTACTTCGACTTAAAATTCATCGTCCTTGTCGGGAGCGAGTTCTGGATTCCTAGTGTAGTCAACGGGGTTTCCATGATAACTGTGTTTTACTCCGTAGTGATTCAGCTGGGGCTTTGTTTGCAGTATATACCAGTAACTTCATTTTCCAACGCAAAATAAAATTTCATCGAATTTTCTCAGAAGTTTGCTCGTGAAGTATTCACTATTTTTTTTACCAGAAAATGGAGGTTTTCAGCGAAAAATGAAGTGGTTCATGGGACTAATAACCTCAAGATGACTGATAAACTTCTCATCGAGTTTGCGATACATCAAGCGACTAAGGCGTACCCTCAGCACCTGACATATATGCATCAAAAACTGTTCCAAAAACGTTACAAATTTTCTGAATATGCAAATGGTTAAACGCAGACTGATCTGAACGAAGCAGCTTTTAGAACATGTAATACGAAGGAATCAAATAACTGTTACCCTATTAGTGTCTGAAATAACTTTTTATGCATACTGTTCTTTATTCCTACGAAGTTTTAATATATTTTTCCTGACTTCATAAGTGTCCCGAAAGTTAGTTGGAAATATCTTGTGTTTTCTGACATCCACAGAGAAAAGCATGATGCGGTTTTCTCCATCGGAAGCTGCCTGAAACTTCAATTTTGATAAAATGGCACTGCATTGAGATTACTCCCAAATGCAAAATACAAATAATTATCATTATCACTTTGAATAACTTCCATGCGCCATTATTTTAAATAAAATAATCTGCACCATAATGCTTGTTTCTTGTCGCAATGCACAGCGGATTTCCCAACTGAATGGAAGCGTGATTATTGCTGGAATTTTCAGGCAAATATCTGGGGCCTAATCAAATCAGGTTGGGCTTCTGTGTATTCCCGAGCTGGAAATGTTGTTCGCAAACCATTAGAAGCCAGGCCAGGCAACATCATCAGTGTAATTTCGGGGAGCCACTGTTCATGTCGCCTAGCCTGACTACGATGAGTTTGCGAACAACATTTCCAGCTCATTAAAAAGTACTAACACTAACATGCGCATCCCGAGCTACAACCATTCCAGATTGAGCTTTATAAATACATTTAGGGAAGATTTGTTAGCCATCCAAAAAGTTTTAAAGTGGAAAAATAGTTTATAAAACCGAAATAAATGGGAAAGCTTATTGCAGCAAAATCTTCTAAGTTTCAGTTCTTTATTGGGGCGAAGGAGCTGAATTTAATTTCTGTGAATATCTTCGTAGTACATTAGCGACAAATTTTGAACATTTACTATATGAGTTGCACGGTGTAGTCTGGAGGTCCCGGAGAAGTCCATGATGATAGAACAAATCTATTTAGTTGTGCTCATTGTTCATCTTCAGATGAGGAAATTCTCGGAAACTGTAATATCAAAAGCTTTCGCGGTCCAAGACCTAATAAAGAAGTAGTTATTATCAATGCATCGAGGTATACATCAATTCCGGATTAAGTAAATTCAAATGAGCTTTCTGAGTTCCCGAGATTTCGTCACAAAAGAGACACAAACAATTCATGAAGAATTATTTGTTATTGGTATGTAACAACGATTAGTGATATGACGGTCAAGTATCCCCTCGATGGCAGTTATCATTGTGGGACATAGTAGATTCACTGGCTGGGTGATTTTGTTGGGTTTTAATGGTAATGTCTTCATTAGTAAGAGAAGTTGGCAGATAATCTGCGTTGAATCAGTTTACTGTCTCACACGGAAAACTGTTTGAAAACAATTACAAAAAAAAACATTTTTTATTGTTCATGAGCAGAGAGCATGACGATGAAACTGACCAGGTTTTCATTGTGTAACCCAGTAGTTACATCACTTGCAACGCTTGAAAGGCTGACCCATCGTAACTGATCCCTCACGCTTACAGTAACTGAAAAATGATATATTTCCAAGTGACTACTACAACTACCAGTTTATTTACTTATTGACCATTATTCAGTAAATAGCATTATGCAAAAACGAACATACAACATACAGCTATGAAGGTGATTAGGTACCAGCAACAGATTACCACATAACATGGATAGTGGCAATAACTTAAAAATAAATGATTTTCCATAGTTTACCGGTGAGAGAAATGTTTGTTGCACAGTGCTCCGTCGATCACAAGTCCAAACTCTCACGGATAACCCAATAAACAGTTCATTTCAGCGAGGTGGTGTTCACTAGCGGGATAGTCTGTAAATGGTTTAATTAATGGAATTATAGCAAATAAATAAACTACCCCTCAAGATAAATTCTCAACTAGTTATTTATAAATGAATCTCGATTCGGTTAGCCTTTAGTCACCATTAGCGTTGCTGTGTGTAACAGCACTTATTGGGTGCAGTGCCCTTATTTTCTGGAAGAGATTGAAAATATCAAAAAACAGGACATGCAGTTATCGGTTAGCCCCAAGGGTTAATGTTAAAATATGGTGTTTCCTTTGGTACATTTACAAAACTAAGTCATATATTAGTATATATAACTGGGCATCAACTCATGGTAGGAAGAGGAAATGGCATTCGATTAAAAAACTGAATAGTACACGCCATATTGCATTTTAAACAATCGAGGGGAAAGGAGGTGAGACAGATTGTTTTCCAACTTCAGTCAAAATTTTCGACTTGAACGCAAATGCAGTGAATTCAACAGTCCCGTAGATTTGAGTGAAACGTACTTATTGCGATGCATTTTATTCGTAATATACTGTTTCTCGTTTCATACAGCTTTTTTCAAAAAAATAGATCACCAATATCTGTTTAGGTTTTGTGCATAAAGCGGTAGACAATGACTGCGTCGCAAATGACAGTGCAAAAAAGTATTTATTCATAAATGTTTCTCTACCGATTCCACAATTTTGCAGTAATACCCTGCTAATAAGAAGGACATCTTTGTATTTACATGAATTAATCTCTGCGGTATTTTTGAATATTTATAGGGGGATTTTTTATGTTTTGTTTCTATTTTCTCTGTCAAGTGACCACTACTGAATTTTCCCCATCCGGATTTCTATTACATTGCAGCTGATGTGCAATATAAATTTTGAACTATTACAGAATGGTATCTAAACACTCTCTTTTGGCGTATAAATCTCCCTCTTACTGAGTCAGGGAGACCTGCTCATCCAAACGTCTGTAGATCTGTGTCAACCTTGATTGGGTCGTCAGATTGGAAAAAGCTCTAATGCACTGGAAATGTTTGTGTGATTTGCCTCATATTCAACAATTATTACGAATGGTATTTGCGAAGTACATAATTATCCCACAATGTTCCAGTTTGAATAAAACTAATGATATGTTGATGTCTGATATGGTAACCATAACAAGATGACTACGGAGCCTTGGTAACTGTTCGCAACAGCAAAAGCAGCTGATGAATGATGGTGAATGGGGAAGAGATTGATATGTTGAAATTATTGAAGTCAAGCACAAACAAAGCAAACGTTTTTCATGCAATCGGCATGTACATGTGCGAAATACATGATATAGGAAAAAATAATAGTTTCTGTTTCAAGTAAACCATGCTACCAATTTTGATTAGATCACCGATGAACTTCGAGATGAATACCATTTTAAGAACAAAGTTCACTTTGTTTCCACATAATGACTAAGTGTGCAGCATCTGAAATCACACGCATACAATTTTTTCTCAAACCGGAGATCTGAATTGCCAGAAGCATGACTGACTTAGTGAACTTCTCTTTGTTATTGCCCAACATTTGTGATCATTTCATTCAGCTCATTTTCGCCGTAGTAGAACAGAGCTTTCTTTTCAGCGACCCACCTATGAACTCCCATCTTCGCCTGCCTCTCTGGAGTCTTTGTCTTTGAACCGACGGAAAGACGCACAAAGTAAGAAAACACGTTATCATCGCTAGCTACTGTCTGATTGATTCCTTTGAGAATATGAGTTAATATCGGGCCTGTGATGAAGTAATAACTTAACTGTATCTATTGTAATGGAAATGATTTCATTCTATAGCTTCATCACGATTGTTTCTGAAGGATAGTTAGATTTTATTTTTCACTTGGGACATGAACTTCAAGCGAGACTACGGAGAAATTTTCTGATTTTATACAGCACTGGTCGACTGTGATGCACTGAACTATTTTCTCTATGATCAAGTGGAGTTTCATCATATTTATTATTTGCTTTAATGCTTTATGTGTGAACAATAATTTAGATCTTGTCTACTGGGATCTAAGCGGTTTCTAGGCTGCATAATTGTCTTTCTTTGCAGATAACTTTTATGCGTCGCCGACCTGTTTGCTAGGGACGGTCGCACAGTCGTTTGAAGAACGAAAATCTGAAGTTGTCGATTATTTCCTCTTTTTTAATTCCCCTTGGAAAAGTCTTTGTTTATTATCGCTAGTACAAGGATATGGTTTCGAATTTCTAATTCCGTTTTAGTTTTTTAAAGTGCCACACATTCCTTCTTTCTGATGTCTGGAGTCACTTCTTGGTAATGATAGCATCCAAACACCTGATTACTTTTATTTGGATCGTGATCATTGCAAAGATAAAGACTCGTTCAAACCAACTTGACAGCCTTCAACTTAAAGCTTCTAAATTATCCCCGCTATCAAACGCGCACCAATATGTTAGATTTGATAGAATTCGTTATAGACAGCCACTTATCTTGTGTAAATTACTGTTTTTCTTTTTATGGGCCACCTTGAGTGCTCGTACGGCAGTGATCCCCTGAACAATACCTAGTTTTGATAAGCAGAAGAACATTGTTAGCTAGTACTGTGTTCACACAGACGAGGCAACTGAGGTGTAAATATAACCCTTTTAGTTGATTTCAAGTCCCTTGCACCCAAAGTGTTCAACACCGACCTTGCTTTCTATTATCAAGAAACTTCATTCCAGTGTAAAGCATGTCATTTGCTTCGTCGCCAAGGTTTAGTAATACGTTTATAATAAGAAAATACATCACGAGTTTTGTGCGTTTGCTAGTTGCATTGCCTTGATGTAAAAGCTAGAACTAGAGACCTGTTCATCTACCAGAACAACAAAAAATATGTATTTTCAATAGCAATAATTGCTTTTCTGAAAGCAGAGAGGCTGCATAGCATGTCAAATGAAGGAATGAATATACCTACTGAATGATCTAGGAACAATATTGTGTTTAACAATTCTTACCCAAGTGCAAATCCTGTCATAACCGGGATGCTTATTAACCGTCTCTAGCAAAATAGCAAGTGTTGTTTTATTTCGATGGGCAGGTGTGATATTCGATGTCTGAGTCTACTCGAAGGAAATTCGTACTCTTGAAAAGTTTAAATAGTAAATTTAATTGATAGCACAGAGCCGGGATGACACTCTTCGGGAGGGGACCTCTGTTTGACAAGATCTGAGTTTGTTTGTGATAATTTTCCTCGGTAAAATCTATTTACTACTTAAATCTTTTGTATTGTATTGTATTCAAGCTTTAGCGAGTTATATACAAGCTTTCAGCCAAAAAAGCATGTGTGCACATGCACATGTGCACATCCTTATTGACTAAAACAGTGTATGGTACAATTAGAACAACATTCACCGTTTAAATTTGATTAAACCTCATATCCAAATGGAGAAAAGTATACACATTTAGGTAATACGTCAGTATCATCAATGACAGGAAACTAGATTTATGTAGCACTCTATCATTTAATAAAATGAAAACCAAGTAAAATTTCGAAAACGCCTACTCGAGGCGGTCTTCATTCATAAAGACATATTCATCACCGCTACTAAAACATCTAGGCAGGGGGAAAAAACAGGCTTATAAACATGAATAAAGAACCCATATCAGGCGGCTTACAATTTCAATCATGGCTGAAATAAATCGGTTGAATAAATTGTACATCGAAACTATCCTGGGAAACTCTAGTTGACACGTGTGGAGAGCTATTAACCGCATGTGTGGGGGTACCCATACACACAAAAGGGAAACTGTCGACGTTCAAAGACTTAATTCCGAGTTTAGTCCAGTTTCACAGTGCACTTCCCTGCCAGAAGTGGTCAACGCCAAGCCAACACCAACTATCAAACCTGCACGGCTACTTAAAATATTCAATGACTGTCTGATAAACTGAAAAATTCCTGATATTTGAAAACTAGCCAAGATAACTCCCATTCAAAAAAGTGAACCTGGGAAGTATCGGCCCATTGCCTGAACGTCAGTCATGCTCAAATTATTTGCGAGATGCTTGATACCGTGGGTTGTCATTGAGTCTGCCGAAGACGACATACATCACTTTGCATTTCGTTCTTCGTGCTCAATATTTGATGCTTTGCATACCTTGTTCATTCAATAATTTCGGCACTAGATAAGAAAAGTAAAATCGTCAGAATGGTGTTCTTAGACTACCAAATAGCTTTCGGCTGTCTTGATTGAGCGGTATTGCTCAAATTGATTACCGAGAGTGGTGGCAATCCAAACGTTACCAGATTGATCCGCGATTATTTCACAAATAAAAGGCATTTTACGTGTCTCAACGGAAAAAATTCTCCACTCGCCCAGTTGCTCCTGGTATTCAGCAAGGTCCAATATTTTCCCCATTTTTTTCGATGTATGTCAAACAATTTCCCATTCCTCCTGCATTCATTGGCTGTAAATACGAAGATGAGGTTGTTTTAGGTTTAAAAGCATCCACCCCCAAAGACGTTTCAGAAATTCAAATCAAGCTGAACGACGTTGATACTTGGTCCTTGTCCCGTTCCCTCTCATTGAATGTCTCTGAATTTCGGGATGTTGTGTTTTCCCTCTGGGCCGATGTGCCATATTCAGCCCCCACAGATAGGTTCCCCACCCTCTCCGGCAATCAGTAACCCGTACCGAAATCAACAAAAGTAAAATACTTTGGCGTCACATTATCACACGAGCTATCATGTGCACCGCATGTTCAAAACACATTCTTCAAGGTTAGAAAGCTTTCATATTTCTCACTTTGATTGAGAATACTCTCTGTCCCCCATGAGCTGATTATTAGATTTGTGAATGCATGCGTACTCCCCTATTGGTTCTATTGCTCCCCAGTGATTTTTCCCGGCATGTTTCAGAAAGACTTCTACTTACTGACGAAATCTCAGAAACACATCTCTAAATGTGGTGGCGTCTTCAGGGATAAACTCGTGAATTCTACCAGACAGACAGACACTTACAATCATGTGAAAATTTCACTCCCAAAATACTCTAAGACACTTACCACTCATGACACAACGAATTTTCAAAAGCTGTCTATATCATTCATACGCTCAAGATTAAAACTCTTATTCGTACGTACGTCATGGTACTGTAATTCTGTTTTGCCATACCCAGTACGTCTACTGCTTGACAGGGAGAAAATGTCCGCAGAATTGTCCACTTGCTTGCTTCATTGACAAACATAACCTACTGCTTTCAGTTTCATTATGTATGATTTTGTAAATTCGAATCCACCAATGTGGTGCAAATGCTGAAAAATCACCCATTTGGGTGTATAAAGCTACCACTCACTTGAATCGACTTGAACAGTTAGGAAACGGGGAAACCAGTTTCACGGTAATTTGACTGATTGCGTCAGAAACGTTAGTAGACACCAATTTGGATTGCGCAACGTGATTGATACCGCTTCGCTGAAATCTAAATGCCTGGGATTCATGTTACATAACACCTGCTTGAACGACAAAAGTGGTTCAGTGATGTATCCTGGATTTGTCCTAAGAGCCTGATTTCTGAGGTTGCGCTGTGATTCGGTCTGTTGATATAAGTGTCATCGGAGCTGCAATTGAACTGATATGCGACATGCAAAGTGTAATTGCGAGGCTATCTCTGTTTTCGGTTGTCCAGACGAACGTCCCGGGTGTGCGGTATCAATGATAGCTGTGAAACAGGTAGCGTTCGACAGAATGCCTCCCTGAGCTTCTGATACACGTCGTTCATCAAAGGAACATCCTTGAAGGTCAATCCGAGGAAGCAATATTCTTTTGGTGCTTCGTAAACGGGAAAATCCGATGGCCTTTTTCTACTATGCTAATCAAAACTTCTCCTTGGTCCTTGTTAGAAAGGCTTATTCTTTTTGGAGCGTATCAGGGGAGCATATACAACGTGCACGATAAAACAGATCTTTCAACAGATGTCGTATGTACGCAGTCAAGCAGCCTAGTAGTCGCCTTTTTCTTCTATCGGGAAAAGTGTGAATTTCCAAGTAAAGAACAAAACATCAGCAGAAAGCAGCAAAACGTCTCGAGTGTGTCTACCACCGTCGAGCACAAGTAATATTTTTCAGTATTGATGTCTGTCACTTCCGTTAATCTATGGAGTGAGAGATCCGAAAAACATTGGCTTACAGCAAAAAGATTGCTAATTCAAAATTTCCGAAGCGATTAAAATAAGTCATCGACTTTTCTTTCTTGAAATTCTCTTGTTAACGTCACTTAATAAAATTCTGTCTGTGCAGTACTATGTTGCCCATCCAGTCGAATTCAAAAAATTTCTTTTTACTTTGTTTTTATTTTCCGAGTGTACAAATTTGCAATCAATATTCAGAGAGGAGGGGGCACGGCTATACAGAGGTCGCCTGAAAATTACAGAATTAAGGAAGACGGCCGAAGGTAGAGCGGTTCGAACCCTGAACTTCGAGGTCACAAGTTGGTGATCTAACTACTTGACCACCACCGCCCAAGTCGAGACATAGTATCGAAGTTATCACAGTACAATATTCTTTGAGATAAAGAAATCGATTCACGATTTTCTCGTGAACTGAATATTACCCGATTGCCCAGGCCACACTCGGTGAATTTCCTTGGGGAATCGACAACTGGATCCTTTGGTTTAATAAAGAAAAGCCCACAAGGCCACGAAGAAATGTGTAAAAAGGGTCAAATGTTCAAGGATCACAATACACCTGGATTTCCCATCATCCTATTCTGTGTTACTTACTTTGTTTTATAATGTTCATTGCAGTCAAGCATTTTTCTGAATGAGTCTCACATGGCAGGAATAGTATAGCAAATAATAAAACATCCATGATTCCATACATACACCATGGACGATTCGTGCCATGTTTTCACAAAATTATATTGTATAGTAATACGAAACATATAATTAAATCATTTTCTCTAAATTAGGATATAAACGTGTACGCCAATCCAATCTAATGATTCAATAATACATAACACATATGACTCCACATATACTCGCTTGCGACTTCCATGCGTTATTCACTGGTTAACAACGTGCGCAGATTCTATAAAACAGTAGGTTCTCGGTTTTGTTTGGTTAGTCCATTAGTGAAATGATTGACCACAGGTGATACTCGATTGACTAGTTTGTTGGATACCACGTTTGCTGAGACATTGTTTTCAGTATGCTGTAAATGTGGGATCAAGTCGGCAAAAATGCACATCCAAACCCACTGTCATTTTTTGTCAGTGTTTGATTAGAACGGTTAAACAACCGATTTCGTAGTCATGTACTAGTATGCCCAAATGCTTCCACATGGTGGGGACATGTGAGCGAGCGTCACACAGATCAGCTCAGAAAACAGACTTGTCAGCTTTGATTAGAATCTGATGAGTGAGTACGTGTGCCTCTCTGTGTTCCACCGAGGGATTTCTCCGCCCCACTCTACGAACGGGATAGGTAGTGATCGATTGAAACCATCGGACAGAAGAGCATATAGAGCAATTGTCATTTACTGTGTGCACACTGATTAAATGGATGTGAGCGTCCGTATGTGTATGGGATTTACCGCTGTGGGAACAAGTAAATAGCCTACCCCGATGCTTAGCAAGTGTATGGTTCTGCGCTCACTAAAGTGGTCAACTACGGCTCAAGCTAACTGATGCATCAACTAGAGGAAAGGGCAATGTATTAGAAAAGTTTGGAAAACTCATAGGTAACGGGATAAAATGCTTAAATGATGCGTATACTATGAGGGGTAAAAACGGGAGAAAGTTGCAAAAAAATTACTGGTGCAATGTTTTTCCATCTGATTAACATCCAATTTGGTGTGCTACTTACGCAGAATGTTTCATGTTTAGAAATTGTGGACGCTATTTTCTTTAGTTATGCAGCTCCAAAAAGCTAGTTAGTTGAGTTTAGTTCGAATTTTGCTTGAATGAATAGGGATTTATTCTTTTGTAATATTATTTCGCTTTATAATGGTCACGGCCAGAATTTAAATCAAATTCGCCGGTCATTATTCCGCTCATTGCCTTTAAAGTGTTTTTTCTTTAACATTCAGGTGAAACCAAACAATACCTCCCTGTTACTAAACTACAAACCTGCGTACAACACACCATCAAATGCAATATTCGATTATTTTAACTTTCACTAATTCGTGAATTCCTTGAGCAGTTTGTAATGAAAAGGAGATACACATGAGGATAAAATTGCGTTACAATCAAAAGATATTTCTTGAAATCCAACCTTTACACTCCCTGGGCTCCGGATATGAATTGCTTACAGCAAACAGGCAGATGAAGAGAGATTGGTTTTATAAAATGACACTACAACTTGATGTAACCTGGTTAAAATTTAGTACAAACTGTCATACATCTGTCAGGATTGTTGGTCTGTGTGCAAGTTGTTTTAAAATTATGATAAGAAATTTAGAATTTCTCATGCATACTCCATTCGGAGTTATGTAAAAAAAATGAAGAATGAAGAAACGCGGAAGTTAAAATGACAATTCAAACATCAAAGTAATTTCATGTATCGCAAAATGAATAATGATCTTCATAATTGCATAAGACTGAGAAATCAAACCCCGCTAAACATCCGTCTTCATCTAATTGTTTCCGCTTCTCCGAACACACCCCCGCACACACACATGCAAACAACCCATCGCCTTGCGTTAACCTCAAACTTATTCCTTCATAACTTTGCCTCTGAAATTCTTATCGAAATTGACTTGAAAAATGCCTTCACACAAGAATGAAACCGTGTCAACACCAATTCGTGTTTCGATATTTACAGGTATTGATTATCGCAAATCCTTCAATCCCGATGTGACATTAGGCACGATACCGACCTAATCCGCTATATAATAATCTATTCCTTTCGTTGATAATCAGAAGATATAGAGGTTTAATCTCCGGAATCTACATCAAGCGATAACTGGAATGGAAACTCTAAGCAGATAAATTAACTTTTTTCTCCTCCTAGCGAACAATCTTCACTTTATCATTTCAACCACACATCAGGAGAACACTATAGACTCGAGTTTCTTTCTCTTAGAGCTCATACATGATGTTTATTTATGTTTTAATGTCAAATGCATTGTTCACTTCCCGAATGGTTAGCATTCAGATCACAATCATAAATAGTGTTATTCGCTCATGCGCGTAGAATAATGGTCCGCTTCATGAATCAAGTTTCTGGCGATGATCATTTGAATACTGTATACTGACCGTACTGATGGCATGAATATCAAAAAGCATACCGGTCCCAAATACCATGAAAGTCTTTCGTTTTGATGGAACCTAAACAATCTGCTTTCAACATTTGTCATTGAAAAATAAAGCCATAAGAATGTTTTCCATCAGAAATGAAATGTTTTGGTAACTGTTTTATAAACCTGGGTCCATGCACTAACGTTCTAAATATGTTTAACCTTTCTTTATACCACTGCCGTCGACACAAAAATATCACATTGCCAACAGATCAGCAGCATGAGTACATCTCTTCTGCCAATTTTACAACAAAAAATATCCGCTTGAGGATGCTTCGTATACGAGAAAGTCATACCCGGCTGTGTATAATAAAGATTTTACATATATCCATCACTATCAGGTTACCTTAACTGAGTTTTCTCTTTGTAGACGATTAGCTGTTGCTAGTGAAAAGAAAGTTATACCAATAAAACGTTAACATATTTGGACTTATCTGCTTGTTTTGTTTCACTTAGGCGATTCCATGCAACAAATCTGCATAAAACACAAATTTCGTGGTTGATCGCTTGCTATAATTAATAATGAGTGTTATCTGAACATAAATCACAGGAAAATTAGGCAAGAAGTTTTAGATGTGAAGCTATATGTGACCACCATACATCACAGGTGAACAAGAAGAGTATATTACAAGTAATTTCTCTCTGCATTCTTGAAAAAATCTGATCTTGGAACCCCTTGTGATAGGGCTGAAAAGAGTTTCAGTTGCATAAAATATCATCCCTATCTTGACGTTTTTTCATCAGACCGATTTGATGTAACACGAAATCAAGTGTTTACACACAAAATCGGAAGTAGCGCATTCATTGTTGAATTCGAAATAAATATGCAACTATGTCATGACAATATAATGATTATTGAAATACGAAATTGCTTCAACAAACTGCAAAAAGTATCGCTGATACCTTGATTCAGTAAATGCTGTCTGTATTTGAACGTTCTTATTTATACGTGGCTCAATGCAGCCTCATCCAATTTTATTTAAATATTTCACACTTGTCTGAGGCCAGACTGTATGCCAAACTCATCATGGTACAATAACGTTTATAAAAAAGAAAAACGTTCCATGATTGGCTTTTGAGCTAAATACTGCTAGGTTGCCCAAGCCAACGCAGGTGAATTTGCTTGGGGAATCCACAACGACAGCCTTCGGCTGGCCAAAGCCTGGCTCGCAAGGCAGCGGGGCGGTGTGCAAAAACCGTAATCCATTGGGGGCTGGTGTCCCATCCGCCGGGTCAAACGTCCAAGCTGCTCAATACACCTCAATGCCCAATTGAGCCAGTGACCACTGCCGCAACCGAAAAAGGGTATGCGTATGGTTCGTACGCCTTCTCTTGATTGGTTTGGTATCAGTGTTTTTGGCCAACTCCCCCAAGTGAACTGCTAGGCGTCCACCAATCCGATTCTAACCCCGGATGCCTCGTCGAATCCAGCGATTTGTGATCGGATCGTTGACCGGTACAAATTTATTTGGTTTTCACGAGCCTACAAGCACGCCCCGTTACTACAACCGTTCGTATCAATCTTTTCCGTCACCAACTTGCGGTCTTTCACTGTATTATCATCTCTCCACGTTTATGAGTGGGTCACGAAAGGCCTTTCGGGACAACAGAAGAAATTGACCACATGAAACGTTCTTACCATTATTTATGTTCAGCTTGGAACGCAGTGCGAACTTCTGCATTTGACACAAATTGAGGCTGCTTGGTACGTACAAGTGAGGATATTTCCAGGGACTATTGTGAGCTGGAAACAAAACAAATAACAATAGACAATGCTTTTGATGATTCAGAACAGATATGTCCCACAGAAACACTTACCTTGCTAAAACAGTTCCTTCTTCTTCTCACTTCGCCCTAGTAATCCAGTAGTACAGGGGCTTGGAAAACTGGAAAAATATTGAGTCCATTTTTGAAAGACCATAGCTATACCACAATTTCGTTTTTGATGTCATTCACCTATTTTTTAAAAAACAAGATTAAATAGTGAGCCTGAAATGGGAGGACTACAGTGCCCGCTAAATGACTGGTGGAATGTCCTCAGCCACGTCAAATGAGACTAAATGTTTCGTGGAAACGTTCGGTTGAAAGGAAGTAGAATAATGTTTTAAAGGTTATCAAAACACAGATCTTTGAGTTAGAGTACAGACTTTTCTATGTGAACCCCTAGGGCAGTTGTTCGATAAGCATTTGACAATTTCACCTAATTCTCCAACTGCATTGCTCTGCTTATGTATCATTCTAGATGTATATAGAAACAGATAACTGGTTATCACCTACGAATTGAAACATCTGTTTCTAATTGTCTTGGAGCTAACATGAAATAAACCTGGGTACAATCTCGATAACAACGCTTGGCCCTCTACCACTAGTAACGCCGATAAATAAACACACAAAAATGTCATACTAATTTTATGGTCACTGGTTTGTATAAGTGCCTTGATAAAGGTTTCCCACGGTAACCGAAGCGTCGGCTCACTGGTTTAAATTCGAACCTGAGTCGCGGTGGATGTTGGAATGAGTTACAGTCTCTCAGCACCATTGCCTAATTGAACGGTCGACCTTGAAGCTGGTACACATTTCTTCAGGTCTCATTTTATTCCGTTCATATGTGAATCACTTTTTATAAGTGTGCCATTTAGCTAATGCTGGATCTATAAGTGCGGTCACAATGTTTTAATTGTCAAACAGTGGTCAACCTGCGTTTTAGACTTTTAGAGACACCACACATTTTGAACGATTCATCAACATGCATTTTGACATAGAAGTCTAATCGTAAAATGAGAAGTTTGTGGCTGCCCTGGTTTTTGGACTAAGCAAAGTGCTGTTGGTAATTGAAGTGCCCACAGGAATGTCACTGGTATCTCAGATGGGGCGCAAACTAGCTGACAACAATTGAATTAACTTCACACGGATTAGCAATACTCGGAAACGTTCTTCTATGATTCTCCCACGAGTGCTCCCGATCCAGCTGTTATGTGTTGGTTGTAAACCTCTCGCTTATATCAACTGATCTATTGCTAAAGATAGATCATCCTGTCGAAGGATATTAGTTGAATTTCCAAAAGTGAAATACATAAATTTATGTCATTTTATTTCTTGTATAATTAGCTCTCTTCTCATTTCTTTGAATTTGATTTTGTGCGGTCAAAATTACGAGTGCTCTTCACAAACTAATGATGTATGCGGACAGTGAGAGGGTTCATCTGGTAATACAGTCTTTACCTTTAAAGCAAAAAAGATACTTTCGTAATTTCATGATTATTCCTCACTATCTCGTCATAAAAACGATATTAAAAAATGTGTTCATTAAGGTTTACGATTAGGAATGCTTTCACTGGCTGAAGCAGCGGTGATATAAAAAACAGCATTTGACAACATTAAACTACAGGAGGTAAGTCTGGTTTCGTCAGAATAATTGGAATCGCGGTGAGTGAAGAAAAATAATGAGTTAGTATACCCTGAACGCAGGGATAGACTGCATCAAGCGGATAAACTGATTTCCGATTTGGTCGAAATTCATCCCGAACAAAGAAATGAATCTCGAGTTGAAATGCTTTCTGAATGCATAAAACTTACACAGTGGAATCAAAATACTTTCCTCACAGACCAGAACGTTTACCACAAGCACTAAACATAATTGGTATCAATCCTTTTCCAAGAATATCATACCGATAAATTGGATTATGAAGAGGATTATTATTAACCAAAATGGAGTTTTCAGAACTCCACAATTTTATCCTAAATTTACATGTCATGCTGGATGCATTGGAAGACGCTTAACACATATGTGCCAATCATTTAATCCGTGTACATGTGGCAGAAAATAACACATTGCAAGATGATATAAACGCAAATTACAAATTGCAGACAAACAGACAAACACCAATTATCCACTAAAAGCTAGGTTCTTCCAATCAACACGACGAGACTATACCTTGACGTGGTGTGATGGCTTGTGCATCTTGCTGACTTAACGAGCTACACAGGATGGCCTTTATCAAGTCGAAGATCTAATCATGCCTGGAAGGTCAATGGGTAGAGGTCGGACGAATTTCAGTCTCCTGGTCCTCCGGGTTGGGGGTTCGACTAGAATTTGCGTTTCAGTCGGTAAAAATGGTGAATGAGTAATCAATCCAAATAAATGGGTCTCCTCTTCGCCTCCACCAGTTGCCTTGGATTTGTTTTTGTCAGAACGAAAGGCTTTGTTAAGAACCCTAATCGCCGTCCTCCTTAGTGACTGGACACCCTAGCAGTAGCCGTCCATCAAACTCCAATATATATGCATGGCGAGTTCGGCAGCGATCAGTGAAGTTCCCTTCCCCATTTTTCACTGTAAGGTGATGATAATGATGATGAGGAGGAGTAGGTTCCTCTAAGGAACCCAATAAATTTCTGCCTTTACAAATATTTATTCGCTTCAATTATCAATCCGTTGAATTTCCGAGGAAAACCTAACCGAGCACTTTCCATGAAGCATATTGGATGAATTCGTTTTAAAACCAAGCAAACCCCAATCGACCCACTGTGTTCCGAAAAGGGATTTGGAGGGAATTTGCCAACAAAGTAACATGATTTGACGTGTGCCTCACAGTGATTGACCATTTCAATAAACCTAAGATGATCAAAATGATCAACCCGATATCTATTGAAATATAAAATATTGTTAGTAAAATTAGTACCTCACCGTAAGAAGATAAACTGCAAACTTGGGCAACTTCGTCAGCAGAAATTTTGGTGAACAAGAACGCCCGATTTACCGGTATCTGAGTAAAACCGTGATTACATCTATTGGAGCCAATCAAAATGCATTCAGCCAAAGCCGCACGTCAACCAAATGGAAAACGTTTATGAAATGGGGACTTCATTATAACTGGTATTAAGTGAAACCACATATGTGAGCAATGAGTATGTCTAACCTGTGTAGTACACACGTTGCTAAAATTCTTTTAATAGGTTGACATCCTACTCTTCAG
Organism: Echinostoma caproni; assembly: GCA_900618425.1. Lineage (NCBI taxonomy): Eukaryota > Metazoa > Platyhelminthes > Trematoda > Plagiorchiida > Echinostomatidae > Echinostoma > Echinostoma caproni. The sequence goes on along the minus strand of UZAN01041444.1, from coordinate 19,533 downwards.
CTAAGTCGTGATTCGCGATCATGAACTTGTAGACATTATTTATTTAAGCTTTGTTGTGTCCAAAATTTAGTCGGCAACTGAGCACACAACGAATGAAGCAGTTTATTGTAAACAGCAAATATGTAGCCGGTACACAAACCAAAGAACAAGTAGGAACGATCATCGTGTAGGAAGGCAGGCAGGCAGAGTCCGGCTCACACGTCGCAGTACATGCGAATGCCATCAAGCCAGAATTCAAACAGTCAGGCAATCGATCAACCGATCGATCGATTAATCAATTCGGCCACAGGCATGTAAGAACACAAATCACTGAGTTGTAAGCCATAACAAGCTTATTTTAGAAATGTGCAATCGTATTAAGATTTGGTGTAGTCGCATCGATTTTTCACTCAGTGGTCGGGTAGTTTTGCGTCGTTTAATGCTCCCAATTTTTCAAACGGTGAACAGACCAGTTTTCCAAATATGGAGGCTCTAGTAAATAGTTTGATGCTCTTTTACACTCATTCCTAATAGATACGAAGAATAACATTTTCTCATGCGGTAATGAAAGTGATCATACAGGGTGTTTCAATAGTTAAGCAACAAACTGTGGAGTAGAACAAATCAATTGTGGTCCTCTGTTCGGTGAAACAGGGTCAAAAGAAAACGCTTGATCTCAATTCAGAAATCCATTGAGTTACCATATCTATCTTCTCTGTACTTGTTAAAGTCCAGGGAACAGACTTGGTATAGTCCTTTTTAATCAAGAAAAATAATTCTGAGGTTTACGTTTTATGGACAATAAAATTAACTGAGGGTGACGTGGTGCATTTCATCCAGATGAAAAATCAGGGCAGAAGTTTCAGAAAACATGTGAAGAATTCAAGCATCCGAATAGCCTAAGCCGAACAACCTCAGTCCCTGAACCTAGTTTGGTCGAATAAAAAGGCAAACTTAATACAGTTAAATCATTTCCGTTCCACATTGTGTCACCCAGCTGTTGAATTTCAATGAGGTTACCTGAGTATCGCTCACCAAAATCAGGTCATTTAGGGTCAGTGAGCATACCTTCGGACCTTCCGGTACTCGTTATGGAGTGACAGATTTGGTTGGCTGTAATGGTGCTCTCGTTTTTCACCCAAAATTATATCCATTTAGTGAGCCGTGGAAAGGGTGGAAACTTTGGTTTTGTCCCTCGATCGCCCAATAATGAGAGCATTCAAACTGGACAAGACGGAGCTAATATTCAGCGGCCGAGGACCAACGTAATATCATACTGAAGGCGGAAATGAGAAATATGTCCATTTTTTGCTAAGGCATGGTGATAAAGCCCGATTTTCGTTGTTCTTTATCAAACGACAGAAAGGAGCTGATCCGTGGATAACCGGACGTTTATGATACTATTCATGAAACCAATTTAAATCAATGCAAAATTCAAGAAAAGCGATGGTTTATAGAAGGAGAGGAATAGCTGTACATAAGCCCTAGTATCAAACTTGGCGGTATTCTGGTAATGCTAAAATACGTTCTCCGGATACGTTGAATAATTGATAAATAACCCGTTTATTTATTCAACACTCCGATTAACAGCACCGATTCATTCTAGAAAAATAAATAATAAAAACTGTTTCATGCACTCGGGAGGATTCGTTGTACTCAGTTAACATAGTTTTTAAGCTTCTAGGCTTACAGTTCAATGAAAAATCTCACTGAACACGAAGCAGAGTGAAAAAATGATGAAAATCAAATAACCGCAAAATAAAAACCACAGTTGATCACCTTAGAGTTCGCACGCAATTCCCTGATTGCTCTATCTCTCTCCATGAGAACACACGCCAATTAAAGAAACTGGAAAGTTTTCACACAAAATTATTTTAACAGAGATCGGTTACGTAGGTAGAATTGGTAGTCAGAAAAGTCGATGTAGAAGGGTGGTTTCAATAACCTGTGAAAGCGTTTATATTGAACGTCTCTCCAGAAATAAAATGACAAACTTCATACCACAAGGGTCCGTTTATCACGTCATAAAAAATACTCCGTCGATTTCATGAATTTTCTGTCAAGGAATGAGTTTAAATGCTGAAGAATAATCAAGAAACAAACATCTGGCAGATTTCACATAGTTACTCAAATATTTCTTAATAAAAATACATGAGACAAGGTACAGTCTTTAGAGTAGCTTTGCTCGGTTTGTCAGCAGAGTGGAAAGGATCACGTGTTGTATTGATGGATGGCTAAAGATGAGAGCGAGTTAATCGTTAGAAATCTTAAGTCCCGAATGGGTAGCAACAATTGTGTGAAACCGTTTAGAAATGATGGAGGAGCTGGAGTTCTTCACTATTGGAACAGCACTTTTACAAGGCAACAGAGGGTACTTGACTATTAAAGATGTCATCGATCCACCTAAGGCATAGGCATTATGCTTGAGTATGTACGGACATTCGTGGTCTGGATCAGCGGAGGCGTTTGATTTGGTTAACCTCAGATTCGGAAAATTTTATTCCTGTAGAAGAATTTCTAAATCAGAAAAAAATAAGTTAAATGTATAAGACTGAGTGAAGATTATTGACTTAATACTATTTGCCACTGTTCAGAGCATCGCTATATGTGTCCACATTTTAAGCATAATCTTTTTCTGTTTGCTTGTATCATCATTATTTTTAAGTTCTTCCGTGAAACATGTATTCAGGAGTATGGATACTTTTTGATTAGACCGATACAATATCTGGCACCAGTAAAAACTCGGACTTTGCAGCCAGGCTATTCGTAATATTTTGAAAGATCTTAGCAGCAATGATATTATTCAACCACTGCGGATGAACAAGCACTCTGCAGGATAAAAGTGGTTGAATATAAATTTGATTGTTCTTTTAGCTAATAGACAGTAGTTAGATGTATGAATTCAAAGTAATATTAGGAGAACCGAATGTACAAGAATCGTATTAAAACATCAACGCTTATGGATCGAAGGTCGTGGTGTCAAATTCTGGTCTTCTCGGATTGAATAAATTGAGGATGAATAGCACTGGAGTGGATCTTTAATGTGCTGCTGCATGTTTAGCAGTGAACACTGGCAGAAACAGGGGCCCCAAGTTCACCAGAAAGCAGATTCCAAAAGTTGGTGGCAACCGTGTCTAGCAAAGAGTTGCCTCGAGAAGGAGTAAGGCGCAAATCAGTTAGACCCAGAAATGACATGGGGTTTGTGTTAGCATGATAAAAATTTTTAAGGAGTATATAAAAGCTACCATCAGATAGAGAGACCGAAAAGGATACAAACAAATTAGAGAATGAACTAATGTTAAATCCAAAGTGGAAGAAGTTATGCAGATGTACGCTACTCTAGTGCTTCAATTCTGGAGAATCTGAGACAGAACGTCTGATAAAATGATGGGTGCCTACTTGGGGTAGTCTTTTAATGATCAATCAAAGTGAAAAAATAATACGCTGGTATTACCGCGCAATTACAGAGTTTGAATGCATCAGACACAACGGAAAAGAATATCATTTTTGGAAGCCGCAATGAGTTTATTGACAATGATCTGGGGGTGTTGAACTGAATACGAAGATACCAAACAGAATATATCATCCACTTAGCGCACGTATATGTTCATCGGTGTAATGATAGTACTTTCAAACATAGACTTGAACGAGATCCTGTGAACGTTCAGTGAATTTCATCCGGATATCCACTTCACGGTGGAGTTAGATGATGCTGATTCATCTCCGGAGGTGCTTCTAGAAAGGAAATCAGATAAAGGAATCAAGAGAGTAGTATATCACAAGCCCACATGGAACTGACAGAACACGTTTTTTAATAGCTGTACAACGGGAACGAAATCGAGTGTTATCTGGTCCATATGACTAGACAAATTTGTTCTACCAACAAGCTTCCATATGAATTGCTTCTGAAAGGCAACACGTTGATGGAAATCTGCTATCCAGAAATCTTCCATAAAAAGCACGCTAACACTGATCCTAAGCCGTGTAGTTCTGCTGTTTCTAAGAAAAGTATTTATGCAGTGGTTGGTTTCAAGGAAAATACGTTAGCTGAAATGCTAACTCTTTGACGATCCCTGATCATCGATAAAGCTTACTTAGCTGCTAAATTATGTATTTCCTTTAGTACAAAACCTATCCTGCATTAAAAAATCAGAGGCAAATTACCTAGTCAGTCTACGTCATTTTTCGTGTATTCTTATTCGTGCTACTATCTGGAGGAATACGTACGAAGGACCAGAGAGGATTCAAGAACTCCGTCCAGGTTGGTTAACAAAAAGAATCAATTGAAATTCGACCAGGGCCATCCTAGCCTACACAGTTGATATGGGTCACGAAATGATACGTCATCCAAAGCGTAACGTATGATCGATCTAAAGGAGTTAGACTGAATTCTGTTCCAAGTCAAATTGAGCGCAATCAGGCAGAACCGACCAGTACTGTGTTCGCAGAAAGTTTGTCAAGACCCTGCTGCTGCCTTGGTCTAATGTTCGTGCGATGCAGAAACTGACAGTCCCCAACATCAGCCATCAGAATAACTGTATGATCACTTACACCACGAATTAACTCTTTCTTTATTGATTGTGTACTGCATTTCGCCTGATGAGAAATACCGAAAAAACAAGGTCAGGCCAATTTCAGACCCCTCTGTGTCAGGTGTTAAGGCTTCCTTGGTACANCCCCCCCCCCCCCCCCCCCCACACACACACACAGATACCATATCACCAGTAATCTTGATGATCATATGATTGAAAAAACTACAACGTGATCATGGTGAATTTGATTTCCGGCCTTATGCTGAAATCAACTCTACTTATCTGTGATGAGATATGATTTCGTTTTATTTTATTCTTATATATATATATATATATATATATTGATGTATTGGCATGAATTCGAGTCGCCGAATTCGAGCTTGTTCTCCACTCTGTCGTGTTGTTTAAAAATGATTTTCAATAACATCACACGGAAGTGAGACGTGAAATGTATGAAGTTTGGGTTATATAAAGATAACACAAAATGCACAGTAAGTAATTCACCAAGGTGGATTGACGCATCCTATATTTGCAGGTTGGACTCCAGTTTCCAGTTGTTCTCATTAAATTGCTCCTTCTATTAGTGTATTCTTATTCCTTCCATACATCAACAAGAAGAGTGCCGATATTGTTAATTCCAGCTCCATTTTCCTGTGCTATCACCTGTTTTTGTGAGTTTGGACCACTGCTTTTAACATTCAGCTGAGTATTTAAAAGACAATCCGACCCACGTTTAAAATAAACTGTTGAAACTGATTGTGGAACCATTTACCTACCTTGGTTAATACATTCAAAATAAACCAGTAATTTAGTATTAGAATCGGTAAGAATACAGAGAACAATAAATGTGAAACAGAGTTATCAGGCGAAGAAGAAGGTGACATAAGCCATAAAAATAAAATCGCAGTGTCCGAGAGAACGAGATGCACCATTTATGTCTTTTGCATGCATGATTCCATGCTTTTTTAACCGCTAGTGAAACCGCTGCAATTTTCATTCCTTACTCCCTTTCATTAAATATATACATGATGATACAAACCACTTTATGAAGGAGGGAAGCGGCAAATCAAAGGGCTACCATAAGCGGAAAATGAGGAAACACGGCAGTAGTGGTGGTGGCACACTCTACCTGGGCCCTGGAGATTTACGCCCAAAAGTGTTTGGTTCAGCCACTTAACTTTACATGGTTTGTAATCGACCAGGAACGAGTCATCCCCCGTGCAGTCACGGAGAGACTGTAAGCTGGCTGAACCAAGCAGATAGGAAGCCAAGTTGACCGTGAAAAGCTCTTACCAACAACTAAGGTCGTGTCTAACTGTACGCTACGTTTTCAATATATTTTCACGTTTAAATGGAACCGTTCCAAATTTAAAAGAATCCGCCATATTTCCAAGTGTATCCGCTGTAACTTCAAATGAATCGGACCGATCGTCTGCTACTGACCGACTGATCTGTGCGTTATCCATCACATGTCATTGACTGGACTGGGTCTATTAAACATCTTTCAAGTCCAAATGAGCTGATTTATCCATAGACAAACAAACGTTATGAGTAATTTACAAGCGAGGATGAAATTTCTCCGGTGAGATAGGGTCTAACTGTTTAGCCCTCTCCCAACCCGAGAAGGTTATTTCCTTGACCGTTGATTGAGTGAACCTAAGACGAGAATGAATGAACCCGGAGCTATTTGTGACGAGGATGATAAGTACTGCAACAAGGGTAAGAACTTATGCGACGAAGTTGAGTAACAAAGGAGTAGATGTAATTGACAGTCTGTTGCCATGGGCATTGTGGATTTCTCTCAGTTAGTGAACGACTTCAAAGTTGATACTGCTATTTATGTGAGATAATGCTAATCCTTTCACTGTATCCTTCTATCATCTTTAAGTATCTTATCAAGTGTCTCTTGCAACACCAGAATAAGTAAGCAATTGCATTTAGTTGAAAGGAATTGGTGGTATTCGAGGGAACCTCTGTTGCAATAGGATTTACGCTCAACGATTAAAGGCTTAGATGGAGTCCACTAATGCATTGATTTACTCTAACATTCAGGCGTGAGCATGGTGACCGATTTATCGATACACTTCAACGTGGTTCCCTTCGTTACACGGTGGACCGATGTCAAACAGCGCCGAATTTGTTCATTCTCGTCTTAGGTTAACTCAATCAACGGCCAAGGAAATAACCTTCCCGGGTTCGGGTGGGTGGGAGGCGGAGCTAAACGGTTAGAACTGATCCCACCGAAACTTTAATTCTCGTTCGGTAAGCCACTCCAAACGCTTGTTTGTCTATAGACAAATCAGTTCATTTCGACTTGACAGACATGCGACGGACGAAGCACCAACCAGTTTGTGGGATTCTCAGTAAAAGGTAACTGTTTTGATTCTCTTTATGTTACAACTGATTCCCTAGAAGTCGAAAAGGTGTTACCTATGTAATCTGTGAAAGGCTGGAGAATGAGTTATTGCAAATATTGTTTTGACAAAATCTTCGTCCTATATGAACGTTTCAGTGGGGTGGTATCTAGCTGTTTCACACACACACACACACACACACACAACCACACACAAACTGGGAGTGTCATGCCCTTGACTTTTGGTCGGATGAACGAAAAAGAGTCATGCCAAGATGCATCACGAAGTCGACTACCGCTTTAGGTGTGAATTTCGATGTGGATCGAATCATGAACGAGTTCAGCACAGAACCTTCAATGACCTACTTCCCTCAAATAAGCGCTTGTTTCCGACGAAAGGCGAGGACCTGTATGTTTTTGGTGCACAAAAGCACATCTAACAAGATGTTAAACACTATTTCTCCTAAACAAATTAAAAAGTCACATCCAGTACTCCGAAATTAATGTTCAACTACAGAAGCCCAACTGCAACTAATACAGAAAGTATGATTAAGCAAAACCCGTTCACAAAAGAATTTCCAGAAAAGTATGATACTTACCCAAACTATTTCCAAACGGCTCCTTTTTTAAGATTTTATGATAAGTTACGAACTGAAGTGATGTAACTTCAATTTAGGATTCATATTTTTGTATGTCGTCTTTTCGCCAATGGGCGTTGATGAGTATGGGTCACGGAGAGTTTCCACAATCGAATCGTGTTATCTTCACTTTTCAGGTAAAAGGATTGCACAGGATATTATCACCCTCCTCCGCCTTTAGCTAGTATTGTGGTGTGAAGTATACGTGCGAAAGTTTCATCAGGTATCCCGTTAAAAATCTCTCTGATTGGTGCGAAAGTTACATGGGAGAGTTAAACGCAAAATGGATGACACGCGGGCACCAAAACATTGATGCCGGTGCCCCAGTCGGTATTCATAAAATATCAATATCAAAGGGGGTCGACTAAGATAGATATTGAGTGATTGTCTTAGAAACGTACAACATGGATGTTTAGGGTTAGGCTGTGTTCTATAAACCACAATTAAGGACTCCCAATTTTAGCATTGCTGCAGTCGATCCTCAAAGGTATATTGGGTATATTTTGGTGGTTATTCTCTGTGGACATTCCGGCATCATACTAGCACATTCTAGACGTGAACTCCAAATGTGGATAATGTAATCTGTATGCGTTCCAACCTAAGCTGAAAACAAACGCAGAAACAGTGTCAACTCAAAGCAGACAAAGAAACACTTCACTGACTGATACGTTTTACAGCTAGAAACGGTGCTGCTGCAGTTGATCGATGAACTGACGTCTTCCTGTAGGACCAGTTGGCATTAGGTGTCAAACAGTTTGTGGCTTAAAAGGAAGTGCAGAAACTGATTCCAGTGATATGATGATATGGCTTTACTTGAAATCAATTTCGTCCTTGAGGGATCATTGATCAGCGGCGCCAAGTGTTTCTTAGGATGGTAAATAAACCTTAAGGCTGTGCCAATGTATAAAAGATTGAGTGTCATAATCGAAAAGATTGTCTGTGACCCCGGAATATTTGGCAAATAGTTAGGTAACGCAAGGAAGACATTGACCACGTACTGATCCCCGCAAAGCCCAGCCAAGGAAACCAAAAAAATGGATGGCGAATAAAAAGGAGAACTGACACGTGTGTCGGAGAAACGCATCCAGGAGACTTTGAACGGGTTCTCGAATGCCGCATTTCAGAGCATTTACAATTGTATTCGGGGGTTCAGTCGATGGAAAAACGTGAATAAGTAGAGATATATCACGTCCGCCGCGTCCATGAGCCAAATGCTTTGGTTATTTATCTCTGAGGAAAAGCGGGTTAAAAATAACTGAATCACCTTTGCAGGAACCTATGTTTACCACGGATAAAAAGCAGTATATTGTACTCAGTCCTCCTTCAGGAAAACTGTCACAATTATCTGCATAAGTGTGGACACCGAAAGGTTTACATGACACCATTTAACGGGATCGTCTGAATGGCCGTCTAGGTGAATTGTTGAAATAAACGCGTTTCCGTGAATTACGAATTAAAAATATGGGCTTAACCAGTAAGCGAGGCAACAAAGAAAAATGTTTTGGAAAGAATACTATCCAATCCTAGATTTTAAAATTGCTAAATGCAAGTATGTGGATATTGTATGCTTATCCTGTATTTTATAGGATAAGTGGAATAAGCTTAGACACTCAAATGTATATCTAAATCAGTAAACAGACTTTCAATAATTCACGAAGTAGACCAAGAAAGTTGTATTTGCTGAGTTGACTTGGACTGATTCGTTTTGCTGCATCAACCTATAACTTGGTTGTATCTTGTGTAAAATTGTGAACTGCCAAAAAAGACGCTACTTATCGATAAATTTACAAGTGTTCAACTTGAAAAGTGAAAACTTAATCTGGTCTCAAACCGTATCTGGCTTCATGCATCCAGCACGATTTGTCTCATCATGAGCATAGTTTCCAGTAGGACTGTTTGTATTCTTACGCTGCTTACACCGACATTTGGACTAGTTTGATAGCAGTTTTGTAAAGTAAATAGTTGCATTAGTTTACTTACAATTTTGAATCAATTATCCCAAACGAAATAACTCCCGCTGTGAAAAAGTTCTTATTTTCCCCCCAAATAAAGGTACGCTTTCTCTCATAAAACAGCTGACTCCCCCATTGATAAACATGGATAAACATGGATGTAGACGTTTTCAAGAAAATCAAAAATGGCACCTTGCTCTACTCATAATTGCTAACTGATATCTTTGCCAATCACACAGAACTCACTATCAAGATTCGGACAGAAACTTCTTTGTTACAATAATTGTAAAGTACTTCCTTTTAGGATTTATTTTCCCCAGGGTCTGAATTTTAAATGCTTTCCCGTTTACTTATTTTGCTGTTTAATGCAAATGACTCGAAAATCTTCATTGCATGAGAATAAAACCCCTGTATTTTGCATATCCACACGTGTTTCCTTCTTATATTTATCTTCTTTTTCATCAAACAGGTACTCAGATTAAGGGATCTCACACGATTTTTTGGTCAGTATGGGAAGGAATAAGAGAAATACGAAACAGCGATTGGATTATTTGAATCCTTTTTAGTTAGTCCAGAGAGAATAACGGGCGAACAATAAAGTAAGAGAGGAAAAATTTAATTGATAAACAAAAGAACATATAGCTGCACGCTTCACTCTAAATTGTCGTAGCTTGTTTATCTGAAAAGAGAAGCGATGCAGGTTACCAACGCGGGTTAGTATATGAGAGGACCACCGTAGATGGCTCTCTGTAGTGACTCCTGGGCTTATGGTGTTGTTTTGTGGTGATTAGTACGGAGTTGATGACCGAAGATTTCTAAGCGATGCTCGGACCGGGAAAGACTGATAAACATTTAGAAGCACTCAGCTGAATGCTGTAATGGTTCAACAATAATTTCACTTATACTAAACTGTCAGAGAATATTTCTGTGCCAAATTGATTTGAAATGGTTTGATATAAGATCGCATCTTGGTTAGCGAGATAAAGGGTAAGTCACTGATCAATGATGAAAATGAGTGGGGATGAATCTCAGTACTCTGAAGAACTCCAGAATTATTCATTAACGTTTTGAAATCGAGCCGTTCGGTTTCTCTCCTTGAGTCCTCCCTATGAAATAGTCTTTCAACAGTAAACCTTCATATATATGTGTATATATATATATAAATACCGAGAAAAATAGCAATAACTATCAAAATACATCATACGTTTCTTTAAGAAATGAAGTGCTTTGCGCTGGAGGGCAAACTAACCGACAATATAAATTGCAGTTTGTGAATGGGTCACTAACGAAAATCATTCGATTTTGGCTCTTAAATTTGACCCGGATAACAGTCAAGTATTCGCATTTAATGATAATAGCCGTATTGCATTTGGGTAGAAAATGACTGCATGTACCTCAAAAATAGAATAACATTAGTATATGGCTCCCAGTGATGATTGCAACAATTTATTATTTGTAATAGTTTCAATGCCACAGTGGAATTCTGTATTTCTATCAACTGGAACTTAAACATAATGATGGAATCTTCTTAATATTTTGCAACCTAGTTGAACAAGTTAAATTTACACCGTGTAACTCAGCTGACTGAATGATACTTTATTGAGTGACGAGAATAAACAGATCCTCTAAATGAAGGGTTTTCTGGTTCTCATCAAGTAAATGTTCTGGTTTCTGGTTATCAATGAAATAAGTTGTTATCAGGTTCTCCAAGACGATACTCGTCTATTTGGTGGTCTGTTGGTGGTGATCTGTCAGTGAACCGCACAAGGGATTAAACAAACAAAGTGCGGCATTCCTAGCAAAGAATTTTCTCCCTTCAGGTCAATTCTGTAGGAGCGATCTGAGTAACATACTGCTTTCAGGTGCAGTCTTTAAGGTTGTATCTTTAAGTGAATAAATTGACTTGTAACAGGAGTAGAATGTTGTTGACCTGCGTAAATTGAGAGAGGATTTCACAATATGGGATACTTTTGGTAATCATTTATCACGTCAGTTCTTTTGTTGAATTTTTGTCCGGATCTTGCACTGGTGAAATTAGCATCCCATCTGAAAGCATTGCAGTTGGTCTGATGATAATTTACATTCGATGGATGAAATCGAGGCACGCTCTTTAGATTTGCCTTGCATTGTGCTGGTGCCGCGAAATACGACTGTAACGCTTGGCGTCCGCACCAGCAATATTTTATCTGAGTGTTTACATCTCCCTGAACCTGTTTTGTTCATGGCGTTTTATTTGCTTTACCTTACAGGTTTATCTTTAACCCCGACGCAAGGAGGACCTGTCTGCCACGCCACACCGTATCCCGGTGGTATCGCCGCCCTTTTGTCTTTCCCCCGCCGTCTCCCGCAAAAGTGCGCATCGTCTCCAGTTGCGGGAATATGAGCCGAGGGACATCCTGTCGCTCCGCTGCACTGCGAGAGCCCAGGATACGTTCGCATTACACGTTTACGCAAAAAGCAAGAGCAAGTCAATGAAGACAGTTTAAAATTAGATTCCTATTTACACAGCATTTCATTTTTGTGAACTATTTACTGCACACTTCCTGTTATCTTCGTATGCTCTCCCCGTATATTTAGATATATAGATATACATATGTGTATCACATCCGTGAGAGAAAGGTGAACTGTCCCAATGCTCTGTGATCACGGTGAAATCATTTTCGTTCGTTCATACTTTAATCATTTTATGTAATCTCATAGACAAACTAAACCTTTGACGCACGAAGTTGAATTATATACTGAGCTCGGAAGTCATAACCATGTTCATCAAATTTGTATGAATTACTGTTCTTCACATGTAGCTACCCCACGTCCGTTCTATAATAGGCAATATGTAAACTCTTACGATAGTCTGCAGATTCTACCACCAACAGAAATTATTACAAACAGCTACCAATCTAGTTCAGTTAGTTTGAGAAAATTAACGATGAAGGATAAATGGTATCATTGTGGTGATAAAACTATTTGTAATACTGATCACGCAATCAAATGTTTTTCGGAATGCTCACCAGCTCTGTGACGGCACAAGTAGAAATCCTGGATCATTGTATTACCTTTTTGCTCAAGCACATCTTTCCACAAATCACCACAAACCACATAACTAAATAGAAAATGATCATTTTCTCAAAAGAACTAATGATGATAAAGCAATAAAGGAATACATTCAGTAAAATGTTAGTATTTGGGAGAATTAAATCTCTGGATCTCGTATTTTATGGAGCTTGAACGGAGATCTTGAAATGATGAGTCATCAGCACTATCATCGTGCGCTCGAAGTTCAAGTGTTTCAATCCCATCAACCAGCTTTCCCACTTTTATAGTAAATTAATATCTTTTACTTCCCTTTTAATTTATTGAATATACAAATATACAGTCAACTTTCGGGGAGGGGACCGCGGCCATATAAAGACTTCCTGGGGAAACACAGAAATATGGAAGACAGGCAACGATGGAGCTGTTCGAATCCAGGACTTCAGGGTCACAATTTGGTGATCTAACTACTTGGCTGCTACCGCTCATATGCAGCATCTGACCGGTTGTAGTCACCATAACCACCGAAATATTATGTTTAATGAAAAATGTAATTAATAAATAACAATCAATAACAATTATTAAATATCACAATTATTATAACTCATGTAAATGTTGGTCTGCACCTGCCCGCCAGTCTTCATTACGATCAGTTGCTCTGGGTCACCAATGATTGCTTCCTGCGTGGGTGTTTTTATATTTGTTACTCGTTCGTAAATATTACCCGATGTTACCTCGATGCAACAGCATACCGCTGAGATCAGAGTGATCTTGGTTTGTTCACTCGGACAATGAATGGGAAGATCCATTTATTCGGAAGTATTATTTATCATCACTAATGCATTGTGAGTCACCAAAGCCATAGATGAGGATAACTGACCTGTTTAGACAGCAAAATCGAATATCTGCTGGTGAATTTCGCGTCATTTTAAGCTTCGTTTCGTGTGCTGGTTTGTTAATTACCATTCGTTTCCCCGGAAACCGGGATCGCGTCAAATAAGCTACTTACTGTAGGCAGTAAAATATAAAGTACTGGCCGATTGTGATGCATTAAAATATTTTCTTTATGATCAAATGAAGTTTCATTATATTTATCACCTATAATAATGCTTGGGGTATAGACAATAATTTATGTTTAGTCTACTCCGATCTACGTAGTTTCTAGGATGCACAATTGTCAATTAAACGTGCCTTACCTTGGGTGGTAAGATTAAATGATCGCAACATGAAAACCGCAAACTTTATCAAGTATGAAAACGCAATATTTTCTAATAGGAATGACTCAAGAATTATCCTAAATTATTTCCGTAAACGTTTGCCATCTCGGTTATTTGTTATACGGTACTATTTTATCTAATATATAATCTATTATAGAAACTCTATTGGATAACCAAATCAAATTCTTTTACAACTCGGAGAAATCGCATTAAATAAGGTTTCATAATATTAATCGATGTTTGTTACCTAACTAACTGAATTTGAGAAATACCACTTCAATCAAAGTCAACCTTGAAATCAAGGTCATTTTTGTGCACAGCTTTAAATTTTCGTATTGTCGTCACCATAATGAAGTTCTCGCCATCTCAGTGAAAAGGACAGAAATAGAATTGCACTAGCACACAAACTGGGATTTTTCATTTGAAATCTTGCCCAATGCTTTAACATTAACCCAAGCAAAATTTACATGATAATCCATGGAAAAACAACAACCAGAACAGCTTGTGGAGACCGCAAACCGAATACATCCAAACAGGATGACGACTTAATTGGTATTACTCTGAAAAACATTGCAGAAAATCGTTGTCGTCTATCCTACAAGATCTTCCTCGCCATTCATACTCGCTTCTGCAAAGAAGAATGAAAACATTTAGGATGATTGAGAGTTCAGTTGGTGTAAAGCCAACATTGAACGCACAGCAAGGACAGAAAGGATACGTAACTCTAAGGTTCAGTTCACGCAACTTCCCTTTAATAGCTCGGATCTCAATATGATTAAAAATCTGTTTTCCGTTTTGAAGAGAGCGGTCAATGTGCTAACTGTACATTGTACATAGGAGGCAAAAGTGTGATACGTAATGGAGCACAAAATAGAAAATGACTTCATAACAGAGTTGGTGGATTCGATGCCGAAGACACTCGAAAACGTCCTAAAGAACAAAAGCAGACCAATCGACTATTAGTGTACACAAACTTTACACCTTAATTATTATCAATGTTAATTTGTTGTAAATACGAAATGTTCCATTCTCTTTAGTTCCCTCTTAATTCATCATGGTCTAGGTCAACCACTACTCATGAAATGGGAGTAACCACTACATTCTGAACCATTCCATCTACTGAGTATAAACGAATCAGTAAGTCAACACTATAAAGACTCACCAAAACTTGTTTTTTATTATTTGGAAAATAATTTACTTCAGTATAAATGCCGTTGCCTATACGAACTCACAAGTGTTTGAAGGGACCCGTTGCTTCACTTTCGATTAGACCCGTAGCTACAAAGGAACCATAGTCATGTAAAGTGCAATTATGTTTGCTTGGTGTTCAAACTGTTTACTTTCCTTGTTTCATAAAAGTCGTGTGCGGCGGATAAACCAAATAGTTTATTAGTAGCAAGAGGACAAAATTTCAATTAACTCTCCTCTCGTCTACTTTTTACCTCAAGTAACTGCTTAACTCACAAAATATTCGTAGCTAAATTCGTATCGTTACTAATAACACCAATGTATCCTCATTTTCAATGTGCAGGAGATAAGAATAACACGAAAAAATTCGTAATGTGTGCAAAGTGCTAGCAAGAACAACTTAATTCGACAACGTGTGGAATGTATTCGTTTACAGAACAAAGGAAACGCGAATAGAAAAGCCAGAAAGTTGTTTCGACCTTTTTGGGTTGCATCAGCAGTGACCGGCTGGCAGCTGATCAGACAGTTTCACCCTGTTCAAACACGACACAGCATAAGTATTCCAGTTGCTTGTATAAAAGTCATTGTCATAAATTTTGGTCCCAGAGACGGGGAGGCGGATGTGGAATACGCTCAATAAATCACCGAGATGCCTTTGACATGCTGGTATTCATGAGCTTATTCAGTTATCGAACATGGACCGTTCTCCTGGCTACAAGTTGTGTTATCAGGTCATCAAAATTATGTTCGATTAAGAGAACGCGCAATAGTAGTGGAGAAAATTATTTTTGACCCAAGGAATATAAGAGTTTCCTCAAAACATATGCCGGAACTGCGGACTGATCTGAATTAGAAGCAACCCAATTACTGAGATTATTTCAAAACAGAAAGATTGAAAAATGGAAGTATGGGATTGGTATAGATTCGATTTCAAAATAATTACTACTAAATTTTCAGTGCATCGGTAAATCACAATAGCCAGTCGGACTATTTTCAGTAACCTTATCCTTGCACTACTTATTACGTGCATCTAGATTTCCAGCGTATTTTCCAAGTTTATAATCTTTTACTGCTGTTATGTCCTAATGAGACGGTGTTTGCGTGTAAAACTGGAAGCATAGCAATGCTGTCTCTCGATGTCTCTACTGTTACAATACGGCGTTGAACAACAACTTTGGTGTACTGGAACACATTTTGTTCACGATTAGTACGCATCCTCATTCGTTTACTTTCCACGGTCTTTAAGATCATTTGAAGAACCTAGGACGGTTCTCCTCCAATCCGGATTCATTGAGGTCGATCTGTGCCCCGTGAATGTAGCTGCATTATTTTTCAATCGTGAACAAATCAAACGATAGATAATCACAAAAGCACTACTGATAGGCTATTGATTGTTGCGATCTAGGGCGAGTTTTTCTAAAATGAAGTAAGACAGAAGAAAGCGCGTGGCTGTTCTCTCTGGAAGCCGCCTAATACCTCACTCTTATAAAGGTTATAATCAATGCATTTCTTTAATTCAATAATACACAACACGTTTAGATTTGCTCTTAATGAATGCAAATGAGCCGGACAGCTGGAGATTTCATAGGATCAACGTGCAACTGGTTTACTCTATCGCACACAGATTGAAACAGCACATGCCAGCAAGCTTTCACAATTTGATTGATCTCTCACGCTGTGATTTTCGGCTCCTTTCTTCCGTCTAAACGGCAAATCTTCGTGATCAATTTAACTTCAAACCATAGACCCTCGTCACCCAGTGGTAATAGTTTGCTATAATGAATCCATTATTCAACATTCGCCGTTCTTGAGGTTATATTTTTGCGCCTATATTTACTTTTCATATGATATGATAGAATAGTGACAAATTTCATTTCTGTAGCATGGTATTAAAACAGCTGGAAACGGACAATTAAACCGGAAATTCATTTTATATGCATGATCCACTTTGACAATTTTGATAAATTTTGTGGCCGGATTAAGATTTGAAACCTGTAGAATGCAGACAACATGAAAAGTGTGCAAGTTTGAACCAACTAGCAGAGTGGCCGATTTGCGGGAAGGGTTGCATTCAGCTATGGTGACTGAAAACAAAACACGATATTTGGGTACCACTTACGGAACACGTGTTAAAATACCGGGGTCAAAAATACGAGGACAATGACCAATAATCAATTTTATCTTTTTTTGCTCCGATGTACAGAAAACATATCTGATCGGCACCCACATCTGTTTACTTCTACTGGAGAAGTATGGAAAACATCAGAATGCCAAACAATCACAAGAAAATGCCCCCAACCTGGCATTTGGTTTGGGACACAGTTGTAACTTCTGCAAGACAAATTCAACACAAGAGATTTTACACTGTCGCTGATCAAAGTTTCTCTGCCCAGCTTAACTAACAGTAACAGTGTGAGATAATGTCGAGAGACCACAGGATCACAGGCGACTTGAGTCGATACACGGTACATAAATGGCGTGATAGGCCGACAGACGACTGACACCGTATCATGAGCATGTTGACTCAGGTTCAGACACGACGCTAACGCGAAAACTTGATTTCATTTTTCCACTCAATATAACTAACATATCAGCTAAGCAACTGCACATTGAAAATGGTTAAGGGCAGCTGAGCCGTACCCAGATCACACAGAAACCAATATGTGAATAATATACACATCTAAGCTTCTCCAACCGAAGGCATCTCAACGCTTTTGGATCATCAATTTGATCTGCTCTTGGTTGGATATTATTTCATTTGGGTTGGAGGTGATTTACCAATACGAATTTATACACAAATGGTATTCAGATCATCAAGGATTTCATACTTCTGTACCATTGATGACGCACAGCTAAGCATTTTTCAATAAAATAGGTAAAAAAAACTTGTAAAATGACATAACGTTCAATGCGACTTTTCTCATTTTATGAAAATTGCACTATCACAGTCAAAGCAGAAATAGTGCATTACAAAATCGGCATTTTTTAAGCTAATCACTCACCACATATTACTAATAAAATGGTTCCATTTTCACTTGTCCTGACGCGTCCCTGAATGCAAAGCGACCCTAAAAGCAACTATAAACACTAGATAGATCAACAAGATGCTTCTTGTTTTTCCCCTCATGCGTCCTAACCAAATGGGGTGAACTAATAGTATGAAACGCGCATTCATTCGTGAAGTTTCCGTTTTTGCATCAACAGAGCTAGAGTGCCGAGGGAAACAATTTGAATTATGTGATTGTTTGCCTCCCAAGGTCGCTCACAACTTTCCTCGCTCCATTGCACTTTCCCTTTGGAGTGTCTAAGCAAATCGACAAAAATTCACACCGCATGCAGAAACATAATGTACACCGGACTAATACGCGATATCAGGCAATAGTAATGATAATGAAGTGATGGAATGGTGCTTTCGTTATTGACGGATTGAAAGCAGAGAGAGAGAGGATACAGCAATTGCGTTTAATTTTTATTCCTACCATCATGATCAGCTTGATCTATTCATGCGTTTGTCAAGTGATAATTTAGATAAAGGTCCGGGATGAGAGATTTGCAAAAAACATTGACGTGTTGAGAACGAATGCAACTGCAAATTACTAAAACATTGTCAGATTTAAATGTTGTTAATTAAGCGTAAATACTTCATCCAGCGGAGCAATGTGTTCAGAGACGTTCAATAGTCCTATCAGTAAACCTACCCGAATCATTACTGAAAACTTTCGCCGTTACTAGTTGGAGTCCACTACTTTAACAGATAGTTTAATTGTATAGTAACGATTTTGTTATAGGTCGTTTGGTCACATGTCGCCTTTGGTCCTATAACTCAAATATTTCTACTTCGTGAACCGTTACATCCAGCAAAAATGTTCATCCACATCAAGCGACGTTCCATTCAAACAAATATCAGAGAAACAAGAATGACGTTTGTATGAAGCTTTTGTAAGTCAGCAGAAAAACTTTAGGCACTTTATCCAACGTTTTACTTCGTTACTGCTCTTATGCGTATCTTTATTGTAGCCCTGGACGATTTAACTTAGATGTTTAGTTCAGTTCAACTGTTATGGCCATTGACCATCAACTTTCGTGCGCAGGTTTTGGTCTCTGCCGTTGGGCTGGCCATTTGGATAAAATAGGTAAAAAAACACCAGAATGTTGAGAGTAAAGACAACTAGGAAATAGGAATTCATATTGATGGGAATGCTTGAAAAAATGTGAAAATTCACGTTCGCCACTGTTTTAGACACATCCACATCACTCCATGTCTCTAACTACCGGTTATCATGATCTCGGTGTCCCCAAGCAGAGAGCTTAACGAGTCCTGTGTGATCGATTTTTCTGGTAAGGGGTTTCATACCCGCATGTCAAGTCCTATTTTGATCACCTTAGGCTTTCTTCTATTTCCTATCTGCCTCGGTAAGCATCGCACGTGGTGGCAATCTATTTGTTGACGTCCGTAACACATGTCACAACCAACCTACTTTATGGAAGTCAAACGATAGCCTCAGTGAACCGCAAAGTCAAAGTCAAAGTTAAAGTTTTATTACGGCAATAACTTACAACCCAGTGCTTCTCTTGTCCCGTAGGATATTCACACAGATGAATAGTTACACATCGTTACACATCGAGTCACATAGAGTTCCGGGT